>NMUG010003080.1:0-15193 GCA_002855965.1 Monotropa hypopitys
GAGAGAGAAACTCACCGATTGAGAACGATCCATGGCCACCATCGCATAGAGGGAGATGCGTAGAACAACGTTGGTGAAGAGGATTTGGCTTGAATCCAGGGGGTTTGATTGTTTGAGAGGAGAGAAGGTGGAGAAGAGGGGTAGGGTTGAGAGAAAATCAGAGAGGAAGAGAGAGGAAATGTGTTTTGGCCCAAAAATTAGGTTTTCCCTGAACTTAAATCGCACTGCCCAACTTCCCCGTCCAGATGGTCATACACTTCCTTCCGGACGATATCCATCCTTGTCCGGACCAAGCCTCCTGAAGCACAACCTTGCCCTCGCTGCTCGCCCATCCGGAAAGGGTCACCTCGTCGTCCAGACGAGGGACCTGCTGAATGGTTCGAAACGTGCTGAAATGCTCCCGAACCATCCCGACGCAACCCCGGACACTTACTCAAAGTTCTAGACATCGAATAGACGTTCCAAGATCATTACTCAATCTTCCTCAAACTACCAAACAATTCGGACAACCAACGAACGATTCGACAGCTTAACTGAATGTGTCGTCACCGCGCGACTAATGCGTCGGAGGTTTCCATTGCCACAATCTCGTTCGATATAAATCGAATATAATCCATGGGACCTCACAACGTTCTTCCAATCTCGACGACACTAAAATTTGAGCGAACGACAAACGATCGATTCCAACGACAATCAAATTAAATCCCAAAAAAAGATTTAATTAATTTTAATCAACGAAGAAAGAATTACTAAATTTTTAGGAGTGTGACAAACTACACTCCTTACAAAACTTTCGTCCTTGAAATTTCCAAGGTAAAAGAATCAAGATACGACACCACAAGGAGAACAATGTTCGAGATACCTAACCACGTGGGTGAATTCAAAATGAGAACCAACAACACTAAGGGAGATCCTCAACCAAAAGAAACTCCACCCAACGAATATACAATGACTGTCGCGAGTCGAATATACCACCGAACTTTCTCAAAAGTGCCACAAACCGAAACAAGATGAACACTTCGCAACGCAAGTGACGCCAAGACAGAACCGAAAACAAGCAAAGAAATCACCACGGGAGAATTAAGGACTTCCAAGAAATAGTTCCCGCACACCTAAACATTTCCAAACCACTTGATCAAGCAAGAAACGTGGACTTTCCAAACAAGAAGTAAGGTACGAGCGCCAAACTGCAAGAATATCACCACGAAAAATTTCCATAAAATTTAAGAAGCGCCACAACATCAAATGGACATGCCTGGAGGACACCAAAGTGCCAAAGCACTAAGGATACGAAAGGGACATGACACGGATATGCCGATACGCGAACGACACGCAAAGGACACGAGGATACGGTACCGATATGCAGATACGATACGGATACTCCGATTTTTCACAATTATTTTCCGGAATTTTACGAAACGCAAGGAAGCAATTTTCAACCACCGCAAGGATATCCACAACGACTTCATCACCACAAATCCATGAAACAATGCCGAGATTGATTTTCCGAACAATTTCGCAACAAGAGAGTCCAACCGATATGAGTGAGAATTTGAAAGCAAGACAAGCTACGAGGGATGGTCACGCGACAACCGTACCACCCGAATCACCCCAAACAACCACAACGCCACCAAGAGAAGAACCCAACCACCAAAATCTCACAAACCAACCCGCACACACCTAGTGCAGTACCAGAATGACTAAGAAGTTTGATTTAAGATGTGCTGGCCAGTCACATTCTTAAAACAACCCTTCATGGTCATTCCTACACCACATGACACGGACTACACATATCAGTCATGACAAACATCACCACAATCTAAGTCGGTGCAGTCGACTTCAAAGAGACACATATATTCTACACCAACGCTCACAACACAACTGCACAACACAAAATGAACCCGCCTCACTGATCACACCAACCGCAAACCAATCCCACAACACACTCTCAAATAAACTCCAAAGGGAGACAACATCGCAGAATAGAAGTGTCCAAGCGCAAATGGACACGGCACCAATGAACACTATGATTTTACGAATTCGCATGAATACACGACGAATAAGAACGAACGCACAAAGTCAACCCACAAGACAAGAGTGCACGAAGCAAGGATACGATTACCGAAATAAAACTCTACGAAGTAGATGATTCTCCAAACGCAAGACGAACAATGCATCTCCACTCCAACAAGCACCATAATTACAGATACTACATGAGCAATCGATAGGAAAATGGAGAAAGCCAGCTACCATACTACGAGTAGGAAACAAGGAGCTAGAAGATTTTCTGAACAATGCACAGCTTCCGCAATAGCCAACAAGTGCCAAACGAGGACCACGAGAAGTTAATCCGCACACCACCGAAGAACAAGGAATCCTAGCGATGACTAGGATACGGCACAAGAGCACGCGACAATACTTCCAACAATGATGGTAGAGACCATCGATCAAGCACATTGATCCAAGAGAGTCAACGAGTCAACAAGCAACCAAGGAACGGCATCCACTCACCGATCTGGCAAGGATTGAACAAGGAGGAATTTAACATGCCGAAAGAGATACACGGCCAACCACATTCCATAACCAAGACGAAGCGAAAGAATCAACCAAGCCACTATTCACCTCCTATAACCTCATACCGAGATGAAAGCAAATCTAACTCTCATCTCCAAGATCCAAACAGACACACGATACCTCAATCCATCGACCCAATTATTCTTCTCTTCCAAAACAATGACTTTAAGTCGAATCCACACCCCAAGGCTCTAAGTCACCAGACAAAACCACCCAACTTTTATCTCTAAACCAAAAACCATTTACTCCCAACATCATCACTCAACAAGGCGAGAAACCCAAACACCACTTCCAGGAAAACTATAGGATAGTCACACACACGCACTATCACCCCAAACCCTCAAGAGAGAACTAAAATCCTCAAGCCACTTTCCCAACTCATAACACAATAACCACCACTACATCGGATAAACACCAAGGCATCCCAAGAGTAGGTATAACACCCAAATCACCCAACAAGCCCAATTGACCAATTGAGACAAAACCAGCACAAGACTACCTCCAAAGTCATACCACAAACCAAATAACCAACAACCAACTAACTATCAGGGGACCCACACAAATCCAATCCTTTTCGAATGACCTCAAGTCACAACTCAGTGCTACCACACGGACACCACACTCAAATTCCTTCATCCTTCCCAATCAGCCAAAATGCAGCTGCGACTGCAAGGCACTAAGTCCAACACAAGTCCTCAAGTAACTTCAAACCACAAGTTAAAACTCAATATCGTATCAAGTAAGGGTAGAGCACCATCACCAATAACATCAACCACTTGGCACTAATCTGCAAGGAGAATCTACTAACCCGAGAGCACTTCACATCCCAAGTGAATCATATACAATTTCTGCCATAACAAGTCCTTACCACACTGAGGTATTCTCACTTTCCAAGAAGGTCACAATCACTAGTTCACTAAGTGCTAACACATCAAGAAGCAACCACCAATTACAATCCCACAAGCAAGGTCATTTTGAGGTTCTACAACTCACACAAGGAACTATGCACCTCAGGGAGACCCAATCAATCCCAAAGGTAAACAACCATCAACCGCAAGGCTGTCAAGCAAGAAGCCTACCGCGCAACGAGAAAGGGAGTCAAAACTCAACCACATGGAAAATAGTCAACATCAATGGTGCAAATGACAAGTTCCAGATATCAATCGCTGAAGAGTGAAACAGAATCCAAGGCTCATTCACAAGAGCACCACAACTTCCCAGTCGCAAGGAATGACCATCAACCCGGATTCAAGAGGAAGGACATCACTCCTACAAGAAGAGTCGACAACGACCTCGTGTAAGAGAAAAAGGAGGAATTCAAGGAATGATCATTCAACTGCACGCAGGATCATCATCCTCGCTAGAAGGGCAAAGGAGAATCAAATCGACTGACCGCCGCAACGTCCATCATCCACTACCAGAAATAGGCTCAAAAACCACGACGATGACAACAAGAATCCATTTCCTACGATGGAATAGGCTCGACAAGCCACAACTATAGCCACCAACGATCGAAATCGAGGAATAAGAAGCCAAATCACCACTAGAGTCACCAAAGAAACTCATTCATGCTCTAAGAAGAAAGAATTCGAAACAGTTCACCACGCTAGAGTAGGAATCACCACTACTGCCCAGAGGACACAACCGAAACAAACAAGTCCAATACCCACAAAATCCTCTAATAGATGCCAAGATAGGCTCGAAAGTCACCTCAATATAGACAGGAACTTGCTCAAAATTCAAAAGGAACAACAACAAGACCAACTCGAAGGAGTAGACACCACGAATTTCCAAACCATCTTATTAATTTGAGTTATAAAAATCTGTTGTTTTATAAGATTCATGCAATGCACACACACATTCAATGCCTAGATACACATGACATGCACCCTAAATGCAATCACCCAGAGCTACGCAAAAGCAACTATGCGCTCACTGAGACTAAAAATCTCCCCCAAAGTTCTAGGTAAATCGGAACGAGCGCTCTGATACCAACTGTAACACTCCCAAATTTTGAAACATATTTTTTTTTGAAATAGATAAAAGGAGTGTTAATGGGTAGGGAGTATCAACACAAAAGGTAAAACAACTAACATCTACACTACACTACCCATCCAAAAGATTATTACAATATATGCTCTGCGATGAAATGAAATACATATGAAGGATGCAAAAAGGGTTTTATATCATAATCCTGTATAACAATGCATCAACTAAAAGGAAAGGGCCAAAATGGGATTTTATATGATAATCCCGTACAAAGCGGCCAACAGAAAAGTAAAGAAGTGCAACACTGAAAACAAAAGACAATCTACTTAACTACAGTCCAGTCAAGCTTCAAGTCCTATAAAGGATCTCACAGCCACTCCCGATCTAGGGAACAAGTCCTACAAAAGTAGAGGGTCAGGCACCACTGCCTGGTAGAGATAATCTATCTCCAAACGTCTATAATATTGGGGTGAGGGTGTGTGATTATGAAAGGAATATAATGTGACACTATGCAATGGATCTTAATAGTTTTTAAAAGAAGTATGACACATTGTCTGTTCAAGACTCGAGAGTAAAGAACGAGTGATTCCAACATTTTCTTTAAAAGTTGCCTAAACAAGGCCAAAGGGGAATTGTGTTCAAGTATCATAACCACACTATGTAAAAGACTCATTTTCGTTATTCAAATGTGTTCCAATTCCCATCTACTTCCAAGATTCACTTGTTATTTTAATTCCGTGCCTTATAGAATAACGAAGGCAATATGAATCAATAAGTAGAGTTTCGGCTAATTCCGATCTAAGGGCTCGTCAACCGTTAGACGTATAATTCCTAGTGATTCCCAGTACGCCGGGAAGGGCCAGACAACCCTCTATTGCGTAATGTCGTGGGTGCTCTCAGTAGCCACCCAAGGTATCCCAACTACCCACATAATAATAGCCAACTCAATTTCCTCGTATAGAGTTAAGTGTCACATTTTTATTTTATTCATTTATTTGTTCAACCTAGGGCAAACAATCTCCTAGTCGACGTGTCATCCCAAAATGTGACTTTCTTCCCATTCTTACCAAAGCATTCCGCTTATTTCCAAAACATGTCATTCGTTCGCAAAACATTCTATTTGTTCAATTCCTTCCATAAACGTGTCCATACAATGTTTAAACCCATTCACACCCAAGGGAATCCAAAACAAGTCAATTTCCCAAATTTAATTTTATAAAACGACGAGGACACATGTTTCACAAGATTGGGGCTTTTCAAAATCACACTTAGAATCGAACAATTAACTTCCTAGGGAATTCAAGGAGACCCTAGACGATACACAAATCCGACCAATTTTAGCGAACGGCGACTCACGAATGTTAATTTCGTAAATGAGAGGGATAGAAAACTCTACCTCAATCGGAGCTCCGGTGACGCTCGCCGGAAAACTTCACCGGAACACCTCCATGGCAGGCGTGAACCGAGCCCGCCACCGCGAAGCTCTCGCGATGATCTTCAATGTTTACAAAGATCAAAACCTTATATGAGCAACCCAAAATCATGTAATGTAGAGAGAGAGAGAGAGAGAGAGAAAACCTAGGGTTTTAGAGACAAAGAAACTCACCGATTGAGAACGATCCATGGCCGCCATCACGTAGAGGGAAACGCGTAGAACAACGTTGGTGAAGAGGATTTGGCTTGAATCCAAGGGGTTTGATTGTTTGGGAGGAGAGAAGGTGGAGAAGAGCGGTAGGGTTGAGAGAAAATCGGAGAGGAAGAGAGAGGAAATGTGTTTTGGCCCAAAAATTAGGTTTTCCCCGAACTTAAATCGCACTGCCCGACTTCCCCGTCTGGACGGGAACACTGTCATCCGGACGAGCACACACTTCCTTCCGGACGAGACCCATCCTCGTCCGGACCAAGCCTACTAAAGCACAACCTTGCCCTCACTGCTCGCCCCTCCGGAAAGGGTCACCTCGTCATCCAAACGAGGGACTTGCTGAATGGTTCGAAACGTGCTGAAATGCTCCCGAACCGTCCCGACGCAACCCTGGACACTTCCTCAAAGTTCTAGACATCGAATAGACATTCCAAGATCATCCCTCAACCTTCCTCAAACTTACCAAACAATTTCGACAACCAACGAACGATTCGACAGCTTAACTGAATGTGTCGTCACCGCGCGACTAATGCGTCGGAGATTTCCATCGCCACAATCTCGTTCGATATAAATCGAATATAATCCATGGGACCTCACAACATTCTCGCAACCTCGACAACACTAAAATTTGAGGGAACGACAAACGACCGATTCCAATGACAATCGAATTAAATCCCAAAAAAAGATTTAATTAATTTTAATCAACAAAGAAAGAATTGCTAAATTTTCCAGAGTGTGACATCAACATTTTTTTGTTGACTACAAAACGTAAGCCCCAGAAACTAGGAAAGTTGAAAGCATCAAAAGGGTTCCTACACTACAGACAGTGTCATACTCGAGAATTAGTTATGATTTTTGTGCTGGGGTAAATCTAGATCGGCCACATGTAAAGGGAAAATCCGTATTTACGTGGACATTAGCGGCAACATGGCACCTATCGTCTATGTCATCAGTAATCCCATACTACGGATTAGGTCAGCCCTGTGCAGCGTGACATACAGTCAGTGCGGTGACCAGTTACCCAGGACGGTAGTTGCTAGATCTCGACTGATATAGCCAACCACGTGTCCAATGGCTATCTGCACTACAGATTAGGTTAGCCCTGTGTGGCTAACATCCTGGTAGTCAGGAAGCCAGTCGTTCAGGGATGCATGTGCTGGATCATGATAGATACAACTAGCCACTCGTTCTATTCAGTTCCTCTATGGTGTGGATTAGGTTGGCCCAGTGCGGCTAACATCCTTATAGTGTAATGACTAGTCATGATGTTCAACACATGTCAGATTAGATGTGATATAGTTGGACACATGTGTAGTAGTGCCCCTCTATGGATTAGGTTGGCCATGTGCAGCCGACATCCCCTAGTGCAGCAACCAGTAATACAGTGTGGTAAAGGTGACCGACAATGAGTATAGGTGTCGATCAGCCGATGGACAGTAGATTGCACGCATTTCAGGCCACCAATATCGAAGGAATATTCAGAATTCCAAGAGTAGTAAAAGGTGCGCCAGCATTCCATTCTGTCGGGGAATCTAGCCAGACACCTATTAGACGGCAACAGAATCAAGGAAAGGGGATGAGAAGTCCCATACAGTGCTCGATTACCAACGAGAAGCTAGTAATTTGTAAGGCCAGGATATAAGCACGGGTAGAACCACCTAGGAGAGGTACATGCTATTTTGCCCTCAGATTACTACTTCACATTATCATTCAGTTTTTCTTTGATAAAGTACTGACTTAGTCATCGGAGAGCCTTCTGGCCACTAGTGGCGGGAGGTCCTCTAACTATTTTCTATGAGCATAGAGGTAGGAAGGAGTGCAAGCAGACTAGCAGGGTGATCAGTCGAACCAGAAGATTCATCCTAAAGACATTTGCCGACAGAGGTTCCAGTTTATATTTTTACCTTTGCACAATTGGTGACGTCTGTGGGAAATCCCACCCACAAAGGAAAGAAAAGCAAACAAGAGTTAGAATCAGATCAAAGAAGATGGTAACTCACGGCAAGAAACCCCCACTGCCGGAAGTGAGGCCTAAAATGAGCGGTGAGTAGTCGCCACACATTCCAACCCACCTCTAGCGCCCAAAAAGAAAAAGAACACCCAGTCTCACATCCAGGGTAATTGTAGAGGCATTCCTAGCCTAGTAGAGACTTCCAAAGTCCCTGTTAGAGGCAAAAAAGGATCCACAGATGACCCAGGATGTCACGCCCTGGATTTTCAAACCATTTTTTTAAAAACAATTTAAATAAAAACAGGGGGATCCACACTTGTAGTATTAATGCACTTCATTCAATTTCTCATTACATTCAACATACATTATGAATAGAAAAGCAGAAGGTAGAACAAATGCCAAATGGCTACAACTGAAGTGCTGAAGAGAAAAGAAAAGTGAGGGTACATCCCACCCTCGGGAGCCAACAAAAGTGTCAAGAGAAACCTGCTGCAACGATCCCTGAAAACCCGGTAGCTGACTAAGCTCCAAGCTCAACGATATCAACAAGTCCCTGCAACAACCTGTGGGGGGGACCACGAAGGTCTGAGCAAAGCACGGCTTAGTAGATAAACTCCTGACCACTACCAAACATGCACGGGCAGTGCATGCCTAGGAGGGGCCAACACAAGTAGAGACAGTAAAGAACTAGAACAATAGTAGTGGCAACAACAGTAGTAAAGCTGTAAAGAGTAACACGAGTAGTAAAGCAAGAGAGAGAAGGCGGCGCAAGAAGAAAAAGGGCAACCTAGCTATAGGTCTGTCTAGTAAGTAAGTCTCCACAAGTACAAGGGAGGTGAAAGTAACTAGTCTCACGTAACCAACTCAGCTCACTCTCAATCTATTGCCGTCTATCCTCAACCAAAGGGAAGTAAGCTAATCCAACAGATATTTCACTTAAGGGGACCATAAGGCAAGAGTCCACACACGTGTATTTTGTATATTTATATATATAGATAGATAGATACCTTTCAAGGGACGACTACACAAGAGTCCGCAAAAGTGTAAAGTACCAAGTGTGGGAAGTCCTAATCAAGGCATTCCATCTCATTCTGTCGCTCCAAGACCCCTAAGCAAGGTGTCTAATCTGCATCGGATATCTCAACCCTCAAGTAAGTAGTACGTGATGTTTCATTATTTTCCAAGACCCCTAAACAAGGCGTCTACTCTCAAGAACTCCTAGACAAGGCGTCGCATATTTATTTTTGATGTATTCATTTGAATCCTGAATAAGGCATTCTGTATTTCTTTGATGTTGATAAACCCCAGAACAAGGCGTTCCACTCTCGAGCGAGTGTTCAATATTCAAAATATAGATGGGGCAAGGCTTGGTTAGCGGCACGTCTATCCACTAACCAATCCTACCGGTCATTCCCAAATAACGTTGAGAGAGCTCACGTTGCCCCCATTGTGCACAATGTCATGGATGGAGCGACCATCCCAGGACCCACATAACAAGGCGCCCTTTATCAAATATCCAATATCAATCCCCAAAGATATGTAGTACCGCGGGATAGGGCAAACCCTCCTAACCCGGATGGATTCCATCTCAACCCGGACCCTGGGGCATGTAACCTCACAGTCCCGTTAGTTTCCAAGAAACCAAAGAAAAATAGTAAAGTATAGGGGTTGGGGCAAAGACCTCCCACACCCGAGATGGATCCTCGTACGCCAGCCGTAACATTTTTATCGTAGGTATCATTTATAGTGTTGCGTGTATTACTTACATCTTTGTTGGGTATTGCCGCTACGAATTCTAGACAAGGTTCGTTCATCCTCCCATTCCCACATTTTACATCGATTCCATGGTTCACTTATGATTCGTTCAAGATTGTCCAAGAGTAGCCCTTGTTGGACACATCATCTTTGTTTGTTTTACATTGAGTACTTTAACCGACTCCTTTGTTTTCATGTCACAAGCTCAACCTTGACGTTGTCAAGGGAGACTAACCACCATGTCCTCTTTTCCAAGTTGATCATCAAATTCAATGTCAACGACAACAAGCCCAAGTAGTATCAACGAAATAGCTTATGCCTCTAACCTTGGCGATGCCAAGGGAGGTCCCACATGATCACATTAGTTCACCCATTTCCCAAATCGATCTTTAATCCCAATTTCATGTTCGATACCCAATGTAAGGATTTTACGATAATTCTATGTGCATCGCTTCGCTAGGAGTTCAAGTTCGTTATACGGTTCTCCCAAGTATTCATTCAAGATCCACTAAGGACTTTTATCGAACATGTGGCATCTATGAAATTAAGAATGACCAACTAACCGTTCAATCTCTAATCGAAACTCCCAAAATAATTATTTCAACCATCGACGCCTATCGATCCAACGTTCGTGTAATTCTACCAAGGGAGTTCTATTTAGCCGCAAAGACAATATAAGGGGGAACCGATATGAATTAAAGCACAAGTGTGGAAACTAAATGCACACACACGCACATGCTTGATAATGATCAAGAATTTACCCACCGGAGCAATTGCCGGAGTAGTCGCCAGAATGTCGCCGGAAAATGTCGCCGCCGGGCCACCGCAAACTGAACCCGCCACCGCGTAGATCTCCTCATCCTCTTCAACGTTCCTTAAGACCGCACCTCCATAGCTCTTCGTCGGAAAGTTGCCAGAATCCAAAATCTCTCCGGATGGATTCGCCAAGTGGGTTGCCGCAAGCCCTCGCCAAGGGGAGCAACGTTTCTCCTAACCATTTCTCAATCCAAGCATCTTCATCAAGCTCCAAATCTCAGATTTTGGAGGAATAGAGAAAGTATGGGGCTTACCGGAGAGCTAGAGATGAGAGGAACAATATTTGTTCTTGCAAAAACTTCATCCGAGGCTCGGATGATCTTCAAAATGTGGAGAGAATGAGAGATTTTTAGAGAGAAGGGAGATAAAAACGTTTTTAGGGTTAGAGAGAGGGAGTGAGATGTCAAAACTGTGTTCTGTACCATTCCCTACATAAAAATCGACTATATATACGCCCATGGGAAAGACCAAAATGCCCTTAAAACATTTCCTAAAACTCTACCCCGAAGCATTATTTCGAAATGCATAAGGAATCACATATCGAAATTTGTGTGAAGGAAAACTGACCAGAGGACATTTCATATCGAAATAAAAGGAAGCAAAGGGCTGCTACATATCGAAATATGGCTTCATAAGGAGGCAGCCCGTGCCACATATCGATATATAGACGGGAAAAAAGACCTTATTTCGATATAAAGGATCTGTTGTGTGAATCTCAAAGTTGATCGAGAGTATTTTGGCTATAACTTATTCGTCCGAACTCCGATTGACGCGATTCAAGTTGAGTTGGATTCAAAATTAAATTATCTACAATATGGATGAAGAATACATTTAGATTCAGAAAAATTTTCGGGGACATAATGGGCCGGGAAGTCACTCGGCACATTGCCGGGATGACTCGAAACAATGCCAACCCAATACCGGGGGTTCTCACTACTCTAAATTTCTAGATTATCATCTATCGAACCTCAACCTTCGTTGATTATCAAAAAAATATATGTTTTCATAAAAAACATTTAAAATTATAGGTCGTTACACAAGATGACTTCCCAGAAGACATGGATTACGACTCCAGGGAGGGGGAGTACTCCCAAGAAGGAGATAGCCTGTCTCATTCACGGTACTCTTAGTCACCACCCAAGTCCAGGTCGATCATAGACAAGGATTTGGCATAGATCATTAGGTCCCAGAATCAGGCGATCCAACGCTTGGAAAAGGAAGTGGCGAGGTTGTCCAAACAGCCTCTGCAGAAGGAAGGGCCCGTCGGCCACCAGTAGCAACACTCAGTAGCTCCCCAGACGATCCACGACCGCAACATCCACCTACGTTTTTCCAGAAATTATAGGGTGTCACCGAGAGACCAAGGGGGGATTCAGCAGTATGTAGAGAGATAAGGGATCCACCCAACTGCCAGGAGTGGCAGAAGGTTGTCAGGGATCTCCCTCAACCGAGTGAGCACAACAATAGAACGCATAGCCGAGCAAGGGATATACGTTAGAACCACTCCACAACTCATGTGCGGGATCTCAGGGAACAACTTTGTCCCAAAGTTCCTGCACGGGAGGAATGTGTGGAAAGACCAGTTAATACAGGCCTGGACAACTCTATGTCTGCCAACATTGAAGACATGAGAGTATGGCTCAACGAGCATCTCATGGGCCAGAGAACAGTTTAAGAGACTGCAAAGAGAGCCATCCAGCAAATCACGTCAACTCCACTATCATTGAAAATTAGTAGCTACCAGATTCCCCAGGGTTTCAGTTTTCCAAATTTTCAGAAGTATGATGGGAGGACAGACCTGGTGGCCCATCTGAAGGACTATCAACAGTCCTTGATCCTACACAAAGGAGTATTGCAGGATGTTTGCATCCAGTCTGGACTGGACAATGCTTAATTGGTACCTTAAGTTGGCATCACGATTGATCTGTAGCTAGGAACAGTTAGCTGGGATGTTTGTGGGTAGGTTCATGACCAGCCATAATGCACCCAAGCACTTTGATTCTCTGACATCGTTGAGAAAACGATCTGATAAGACTCTTATGGTGTACGTCGGACGATATTTAGACACCTACAATGACATCGAGGACTGTACCAAGAAGCAGACTGTATCAATGTTCAGGCTTGGGCTTTCCTTTGGTGAGAAACTGAGGGAATCCTTGACCCTGAACCCAGTATAAACGTTCCCGGAGCTGATGGAGCAGGTGGAACAGCACACCAAACTTGGGGAGGATTCCCTCCATGAAGCAGGCCATAACACCAACAGATCCCACCAGACCCATATAGTGGATGCTATTGGGAAGAAGAGGAATATAAAAAGAAAGGCATCGCAACAAACTCTTCCCGGGAAGGGGAGGGAGCTGAGGCTGCACTGCAGACTACCCTCAGAATGCCAAGAGAAGGTCCAGAGTCCTACAAGACAATTAGGACGAAGTTCAACACCTCTATTTTTAGAATGGTCCACCTCCTCAAGGATGAGACTTTCTGGAGATGGCCCATTGTCACCGTTTTTCCATGTTGGCTATTTTCTGGAACGTGGAAGGTTGGTTGTATCTTTCTTCTTTTTATTATGGTTTGGGGTAGCATACGTAGATGCTCCACTTCCCGAGCCATGAAGATTTTAATGTGGTGCCTCGTCAACAATTTCAAGCAAATTCGTCTTCTAAAGGTTCATGGGATGGCCTATTCTTATTTTGGTAACGTATTCTTCCTTGGTCATCTCCTCTTTCCTTTATTATTCCATTCCTCATTCCTCGTTTCGTTTCCTCGTTCCTTCTATCTTTCTATTCCCATGTTTATTTCTCGTAAGGATCCTTAGAACGTTGGTCATTGAATCTAGTTTTGATCCTAGGTTCTTTCTTTGGCATTAGCTTTTGTTTTTTGATCTTTGTTTCAAGTTTTTCCTTAAAAATTTGGTTCTAGGCAGTCAGCATGGGGACTGGTTCCCAACCTCAGGTAACCGTTTTCATGGACCTTGATTTCCTTCATTTTTGTCTTATTTTTGGTTTCCAGCAGCGCCTAGCGTGACCGGTAGCCAGGCACCCTGCGACCGGTTGCGTTGCGTGGGTTGTAAGACAAATTACCCTCCTTTGCTCTGACCGGTTGCACCTGAATTCTTATTTGATTCAATTTTGGGCAGACCTTAGCGCAACCGGTTGGGGGTATGAGCGCGACCGGTTGCGCTCCCCCTGATCAAAAAAATATATAATGTTTTTGTTATTCTAATATACAACCCAGAGGGGGGATGAATTGATCCAATAGAAAAGTATACTAACTTTTTAAAACCTTTTTAAGTAAAAAAATTGTGACTTAACATTTTTGTTTTGAACAAACAAATAAGATATGAAACTGAAAATTTCAACCAATAATGTATTAAAATATATTCTAATCCTTATTCGAGAATCAATTCTAAAACCCTTACATTACACCTAAGTTGTTGCAATAAGGCAATGGTTGAGGTTTCTAGAATTGTTTTGATTCTTGGGATTTAGATCAACAATATATTTTAATATCACAAAAAATAATAAAAGTGCAAGAGAAAGAGAGAGAGAGATACACACAAGAATTATAGTGTTTCAATAGGGGCATGTCTCTCCCCTACCTACGTCTACTCTACCACCAATCGTTGATAGTTCCACTATTCGTGAGACTTGTCACAATGTGTGACTACCTTAGCGGTTACAAGCTTTTGAGAACCCTCAAGGGTGGTCTACAACCGTTACAATCAATTTGAGACCTCTACAACAAGGTGGTCTCCAACCTAACCCAAGGTATAAACCTTGTATCAATGGAAAAGCAACAAAGAGATAATCTTGTAGGAGTAAGACAACACATCCTTTACAAGTTAAGATTATCCTTCAAAAGAAAGTGATGAAAGTTAAGAACTATTACAAGGGCTCTCTCTCTAAAATATAAATCAAAACTCTACTATAAATCTATTGAAAATTCAGAACTAAGAACTTGTAGAGCTTAGAGAAGAAGAAGACTTGAGAGAAAGAAAATTGAAGGAGAGTTGTAAAGTCTCTTCTCTTTTCTTCCATCTTCTTTTATAGACTTCACAAGGATATAAACGTTGGATTGAAGTCTGATCCAGCACAATACATATATTCTAGAATACTCTTGAAGCCAGCCAAGCATCAGATTCAAATTTTGAACTTGGACCGGAATTCCAGCCGGAATTCCGCTTGCAACTCCGGTTAAAATTTCGAATTAGACACTCCTCCTTTTACAGACCTTTGACATCTGTATATGCTTCCATAATATCACAAGATACATTTAATACAGATCAATTAGGGTGATATATAACCATAATAAATAAAAGGAGAATATAAATTATATTCTTAACAAGGTAATCTTCCATTCATGCCATATCATATATTCTCTTCAAATCTGAATTTGAATTGATCCAATAAGAATTAGACACTTAATAAATTCAGGATTCAATTCAATAATATTTTCAAGACATATCA
>NMUG010003081.1:0-15193 GCA_002855965.1 Monotropa hypopitys
CCCAGTTGAAGCTGAGAAGAGAGGTGCAAACTGCAGCTGGAACTGCCCTGCCTAACTCAAGAAAACCCAGCAGCTGACTCCACTCCAAGGCCAGCTAGTCCTGTAACACAGACTAGAAAAGGAAAAGAAAGAGGGTCTGAGAAAACCACAGCTCAGTGACGGTAACAGCTAAAGACTACAAGACATGCACGAGATCGTGCAATCCTAATTGTAAGCCCAAGTAACAGTAAAGCCAACAGTGAGGTGAACACGCGCACGCACTAAATGAGTAACCAAGAACCTCATCAATAGACAAACACCAACATGTAACCCGATCATAGATATCGTTCCGGAGAAACCATCCTACCACGACCAACACCTGAAACCACCACCAAACACAAACTGAAGAACAATGTGGACCGCCACTACCCTTCCCATTACATTTTCTTAGGTGGGTATAAATGTTGTGGATTCAGTGTTGCATACTTGTAAGGATATTTGAGTTATCTTGGTAATCTTTCACCTCTTTAACATTTTGGATCATCGTTCTTGCCCGTATACCACTTCAAAGAGTAATCCGGAATTCCATTGCAAGTGTATTCCGTAAGAGTTTTGTCGTCAATATTGATAAATCCCGGGATCCCTAACAATCAAGTCCATCCCGTATTTATCTATAGCTCACAAGGTGGCATGAATCCCAGAATCTCTAAAAATCAAGTCCATTCCGTATTCATCCAAGTGTCGATATAACGTCGATAGGGCAAGGTTGGTCTAGTAGCTCGTCAACACACTAGCCAATCCTAATCCGTCTTCCCCAAAGGCCGTTGGGAGGGCTCACGTACCCCCCTTTGTACACAAAGTCGTGGATGGAGCGACCATCCCAGGAATCCCTAAAACTCAAGTCCATTCCTGCATAAGAACATATCAATCCCATATCGTTGTTACAAGTATTATCCTGGGAGTCCCTAAAAATCAAGTCCACTCCCGCATGAACGTCGCAAGTTTACTACGCTGAGAATCCCTATAATCAAGTCCATTCTCGCATAGAAACTAGTCCGTATTCTCGTTGGCCATAAATCGCATTCTTGAGTTCGTTCGTTTGTATTACATCTCCTAGCAAACGCTAGTAATCCCACAAGTGAGTTGTCATTCCAATTGATTTTAGTTCAAGTAGGTGGTTCAAGATTGTCCAAGGGTGGTCCTCATAGGATCCATCCCCGTATTGGTTGTACATTGCGTTCATTGCATTCATTTCGTGTTTGGGTGAATCCAGGAATCATTACAATCATTCCAACAAAACAAGCCCAAGGCTAGATCAATTTCCCGAAGGTTCCCATGCCCTTACCAAGGAAAGTCACTCAAAACATAAGACCACCGCAATGACAACCACAACCGTACCAATGTGAGACATCCCGTTTCATTTCACATGTTCCATTACCCAAGAGGGTTCAACCAACGTACAAGTCCATTTCGATTTTATTAAGGTTATCCCAAGTCGACACATCACAACTAACTCACTATTTTACCACGCAATCCATTCAACTTTCCCCAAGAATCCCAATTCACACTAATTGTTCATTAAGTACCCAAATCCCATTACGCTCCACTAAAATGCCAAGCCTTGTTCATTTCAACATAAACCCCCAAACTCACTCCCACAAGTCTTCCTATACCTCATGACACAATTCGACACAATTTCATCCCTACTTACACAACTCCATCTTGTTGAGGCATTTTATCAAACACATGACGGGCAATTATTTCCTAGGTGCCTAGACTTGCTCCAAGGGGTTAATTTGACACATTTATCCACGAATAACCATAACACACCCAATAACAATTCTACGACACCCATTTAACCGACACATGATAGTCGAATCGAATCGAATGTAAGAGTAACCCGACTATGCCCAATGAATCAATAATCGACAAATCAACGAAATATGAATTGGAATGAAGCACGACTACGCATACAAAGTAGGATTTAGAAGTTACCCACTGGAAGCATCGCCGGAGCCGCCGCCGGAAAGTCGCCGGAAAGTCGCCGCCGCACCGCCGCAAGCGAAGTCCGCCATTGCGTAGATCTCCCCGCTCTCTACCACGTTCATGAAACCGCCACTCCAAAAGCCTTCGCCGGAATGTTGCCGGAATCCCAAAAGTCGCCGGATGGACTTGCCAAGTGGGTCACCGGAAAGCTCTTGGTGAGGGGAACAAGGTTCCTCCTTGGAGAAACTCCATTAGAGGCTTGGAAGGCATTCAAATCCAAGAGAGAAGTGAGAGGTTTGAGAGAAATGTAGAGAGAGAGAGAGAGTGTGGGGGTGGAGAGAGAGAGGTGAAAATGTGATTTTTCGGACCTAAAAACGTATATAAACGGACCCCCAAAAAGTCAGTTTTGCCCCTCAGCGATTTGCTGCGAAACAGGCCTGTTATCGATAACCAGAAGCCTTCACTATACCCGTTATCGATAACCAGATCCTCGGGTCATAACCAAGGGACCAATGGACAACCCGTTATCGATAACGACAAACCCGTTATCGATAACCAAACTCTAGGGACTTTCTATAGGGTTTGGGGAACAGTCCGTTATCAATAACTACAAGACCCGTTATCGATAACCAACTTCGATGAACCAAAAGAAAACTGCTGCGAGGTAAATCGGGCGTAACTTCTTCGTCCGATCTCCGATTTCGACGATTCAAGTTGTGTTGGATTCCTAACGCAATTCTCTACAACTTTCATGAACACTGAATTTCAATTCTCGGAAAACATCGGGGTCGTAATGGGCCTCGAACGCCCTTGGCACATTGCCGGAATGACCAAAAATTCTACCAACTCAATACCGGTGATCCTTACCACTCTAAATCACTAGATTATCATCTATCGAACCTCGTCCTTCATTGAATATATAAAAAAATACATTTTTCTTCTTAAAAAAATATATTTAAAATTCTAGGTCGTTACACGACGAATGTGTTCGAAGTTCGTAGTTTCTTGGGTCTTGCCAGTTACTGTCGTCGATTCGTTCTTGACTTTTCTCGTATCGCAGCTCCTATGACTCGTTTAACGCGGAAAGATATTCGTTTTGTTTGGGATGACGCGTGTGAGGCCGCTTTTGAGGAGTTGAAGGGCCGTTTGACTTCATCACCTATCTTGATTGTGCCAGAGAGAGGAGTGGACTTTTCCGTTTAATGTGATGCATCTCGAGAAGGATTGGGTTGTGTTCTTATGCAAGGTGGAAAGGTAGTCGCATATGGTTCGAGGCAGCTGAAAATGCACGAAAGAAATTATTCGACGCACGATTTGGAGCTTGCCGCTATTATCTTTGCTTTGAAGAGTTGGAGGAACTACTTGTATGGTGAGAAGTTCGAGGTATTTTCGGATCACAAAAGTCTCAAGTACTTATTTACGCAAAACGAGCTCAACTTGAGGCAACGTCGATGGATAGAGCACCTTGAAGATTACCATTTCGAGCTTCAGTATCATCCGGGGAAGGCAAACGTGGTTGCGGACGCCTTGAGTCGTAGGTCTTGTCACCTAGCTCATTTAGCTATTCATGATTGGAAGAGCGTTTCGGGCTTGAGCGATTTCGTTTTGCATGCCGAAGACTTAGGAAGAGGTGCTACTTTGTGCGACTTGACTATTCATTTAGATTTATCTCGACGTGTAATTGAGGCGCAATCGACTGATGAGGAAACTTTGAGAGTTCGCGCTAGATGTTCTGATGGTGAGGCACTACTTGGTTGGGCTATGTTCGAAGATGGTAGTGTTCGCTTCAAAGGGAGACTTCTAGTGCCGATAGGAAATTCTTCATGAATTTCACCATTCGCCTTTTGCAGTGCATCCGGGTGGCGACAAGATGTATCATTCCGTTCGTCGTTTGTTTTGGTGGCCGGGAATGAGAAAGGATATTGCTATATTTGTGATGAGATGCTTGACTTGTCAACAGGTGAAGGCGGAGCACCAACGTCCAGCAGGTTTGTTACAGCCGTTGCCAATTCCAGAGTGGAAGTGGGATCATGTTACCATGGATTTCGTTTCGAGTTTACCGAAGTTGCAGGATGGGAGGGACGCCATTTGGATTGTTGTCGACAGGTTGACTAAATATGCTCACTTTTTGCCGATTCGTCTGTCGCAGTCTGTGGATTCTTTGAGTAGTTTGTATGTTCGTGAGATTATCCATCTCCATGGGGCATCATTGTCTCATGTTTCTGATCGCGATCCGCGCTTTACGGCTCTTTTTTGGAGGAGTTTGCAGAAATTTTACGGTACTGGTTTGCATTTTAGCACCGCTTTTCATCCGCAAACCGATGGGCAATCGGGGCGTACTATTCAAATCTTGGAAGATATGCTACGGGCTTGCGTTTTGGACTACCTTAGTAGTTGGTGGGATTGTTTGCCGTTAGTTGAATTTGCGTATAATAATAGTTACCAATCTAGCATTGGTATGGCACCGTTCGAAGCTTTGTATGGCCATTCATGTCGATCGCCTGTTTGTTGGACCGAGATCAGAGATTCTGCAGTGATGGGTCCGGAGAGTGTGCAACTAGTTACCGAGCAAGTGAAGAAGATCCGTCAGAGATTGCTAGCAGCGCAAAGCCGTTACAAAAGTTATGCCGATAATCGTCGTCGTCCGTTGTCTTTTGAAGTGGGTGATCATGTCTTCTTAAAGGTGTCGCTGCGCCGAGGGACCTCTCGTTTTGGGAAGAAGGGAAAACTAGCGTCGTGTTACATTGGTCCGTTTGACATCATCGAGAAAGTTGGGGAAGTTGCTTACCGTTTGGCATTACCGTATACTCTTTCGAATATCCACGATGTTTTTCACATTTCTATGCTTAGGAAATATGAGCCAGATCCTTCTCACGTTTTAGATTGGTCTACGCTAGCATTGGAAGCGGACGTTTCGTATGAAGAGCAACCGTTACATGTTTTGGACACGCGAGAGAAGACTTTGCGGGGAAAGACGGTCGCATTAGTGAAGGTTCTTTGGAAGAACCACGGTTTGGAGGAAGCGACTTAGGAGAGACGCGACGAGATGATGGAGAAGTACCCTATGCTTTTCGAGTGAGGTAACTATTTCGATTCTTTTTTATTATTCATTTGCGTATCACTCTTAGTAAAATTCCGAGGACGAAATTCTTATAAGAGGGGGAGTTTGTCACACTCCATAAATTCTAATACGATTGATATTCGACTTAGAATTTATTTCGTTTAGAATCCCGGTTCAAATAGTTCCTTGGGTGTGGATTATAATTGTTTTAGTGTCTCAAGGATTCGTATACCGCTTAGTTATAGTGTTCGATGTTTGTTCGGGGTGTCGCGGGAAGACCATGGAGTCACCATGCAACATTTTCTGCATGTTGGTGCAGTTGCACCGGTGCAAGTTGATGCTGCATCGGTACAGGGTCTTTGAATTAGGGCTGCATCGATGCAGAACCGATGCATGGAGGCACTGTTGGTCTGGGCTTCAGGTGCATCGGTGCAAAGTGGTGCTGCACCGGTGCAGGGAAGGTTGGGAACCTTCTGCCCATTCTGATGCAAGTTTGCATCGGTGCAGCTTTGGCTTGCACCGGTGTAGAAGGGGTTTGCATCGGTGCAGGGTCTGTCTGCACCGGTGCACAAGGCAAATTCTGGGTACTAACCAAGGGTTGCACCGATGCAGGAAATCATTGCACCGGTGCAACTACTGTCTGGACAGCTTCATTAAGGGTATTCTTGTCTTTTTGATTGGGGGTCATATATATATCATTTTAGGTCGTGTGGGATCATTCCCAACAACCTATTCTCTCTCTCTACCTCCCTAAAACCCTAGCTCTCTCAATCTCAATCTTCTCTCTTCATTTTGGAGCTCCAAAGGTGATTTTCGGAGGATTTGTAAAGCATTAACGTCGTAAAGTGTGTCCCGAGATTCGCAGTGGTGATCCTTGTTCGCGTTGGTGTGTAGAGCTCCGAGTCAAGGTTGTGTGTATCTACCCTTAAGGTAGGGGATTCTAAATTTGTCTTTTCATATCCTTGCTATACATCTCAATATCCTTGCGATTTTGTGTTAGGAGGGACAATGTTTGTGTAGGGTCAAGTATAAATTGATTTGTTGTCATTAGTTTTGTTGGGGGTTGATCAATTGACATGTATTTGGGTCCCTTGAGACTTCAATTTTACTAATCCTTGCTTCGAAATCAAAAGCCCCAATTTTTATTGAAACCCTAGATTTTGACTAAGTATGAAAATTTGGGGAAAATGTAATCGGGACCTAAATTCACGCAATTCATTGAATATTGTTCATTATGATACGCGGAAATCTATATGCATTGTGGGAACTAGGCCTTTGGCCATAAATCAAATCATGAATGAACAATTGCGGGAATTGAGATGGCTAAATGATTCGGGTAGTTGGGTTACCTTGAGTGGCTAGTGCGAGCACTCATGACATTGCGCAATGGAGGGTTTTCTGGCCCTTCCCGTCGAGTCAGGGAATACGAGGAAATTATCGGTTAGCTCGTTGACGAGCGGCTAGCACAGAATTAGCCTAAAACTCATAAATCTTGACAAATTCTATTAATTGGAATGTTGTGGAATGATGGAAAGGGGAATGATTAATGTTTGAAAAATCTTGGAAAAATATCTATTTTTCACTATTAATCACATATCGATATTATGCCTAACTCTTATACATGCATCCTCCCTACTTTTATGTATTCAATCATATGAACTGTTTGTTTGGGATTTCCTACTAGGCGTGGCCTAACCCTCTTCTTTTTAACGAAAGAGCCAATGGCGTAGCTTGGTGGATTCAATCATCTTTTTGAAGGAGCATTGAAGCTTTAGTCCAATGCATGGACTTGTCTTTCATTTTTATTAGAAATTCATGTTTTGTAAGGATTAACACCCGGACTTGTATCTTTTCTTAAACTCATGTGATGTGTGACGATGTGAACCATTTAATGTTTTGTGGGAATGGTGATGATTATGGTTTAGACTTTTAATGCATATGCTCTTGTATCCTTATTTCTATTCTTTCAAAAAAAAAAATGGTTTCAATTTTAAGGGTGTTACACTCCCAAAGAGGTTTGTGTTTGGGAACCAAGGAGGCAGGTGTCTGGATCCAGTTCTTCTTCTGGTAGCTTTGGGAGGAAGAGGCAGCATGAGTGTTCCTGTTTCTCTAGGGGACAGGGCTCATAGGCCAGTGTTGTAAGTCCTGGACTCTCTACCAAGAAGGAAGTTGTTTGCCACCGTTGCAATCAACCAGGGCACTACTGCACTGCGTGTCCTCTATTGGTTTGCTTCAACTGTGTCCAGTCCAGTCATATCTCTAGAGAATGTCATGCGAAGGCTGGTGTTCGCAGTGAGACAGGTTCAGTTCAGCAGACTCGTCCAGGTGAGCATATGCAGATTGGTCCTGCTTCATCAGGCCAGAGTTCTAGAGTAGATCGTGCCAGTACCTCAGTTCCTCGTCAGTCATCTGGACACTAGGGTGGTCAGGGTCGCGGTCAGTTTGCTCGGGGCAGAGCCTATGTTATTCCAGTGATTACTCCTCCTGCAGTTCAGCAACCACATCCTGACACTTTTGTGGTGCGGGGTACATTCCTTATTTATGGTTCTTTTGCTGACATCTTGATTGATTCTGGAGCATCGCATTCATTCCTCACTGCATCTTTTGCATCTATGTTGGGTTTGAAGTTAGACGTCTTGACTCCCCCTATGATGGTAGAAACTCCCGTTGGTGGTAGAGTTCCGTTAGATCGTATTGTTCGTGATTGTCATCTCACTATTGAGGATGAGCTATTCGTTTGTGACTTTATAGTTTTGACTATGTCTAGGTTCGACCTTATTCTGGGCATGTATTGGTTGTCCACCTATCATGCCACCATCGATTGTCATCGTCGTCATGTCAAGATTCTTTCTCCTAAAGGGGATTTCTTCTACTTCTATGGGAATCATAATGGACCCCTAGAGAATTGTCGTCACGGTCCTAAGAAGCAAGAATCTCTTCAGTGTTTGTTGGCTAGTTTGTGCTTGGACGATGTGGATTCCCATCCTGTGGAGTTTCCCCATGTGGTTTCTGAGTTCTCAAATGTCTTTCTGTAAGAGTTGCCTAGATTGCCTTCCGAGAGGGATGTGCAGTTTTTTATTGATCTTGTGCCAGGAACTTACACAATTTCTGTTCCTCCTTATCATTTTTCTCCTGTCGAGTTGAAGGAGTTGAAGATCCAACTGCAAGAGTTGTTAGATTTGGGTTTTATTCTTCCTAGTTCATCGCCTTGGGGAGTTCCTGCTCTTTTTTCCAAGAAGAAAGATGGTTCTCTCTATCTTTGTATTGATTATCAAAAGTTGAACCGTGTGACCGTGAAGAATAAGATCACATGCCAAGGATTGATGACTTGTTCGATCAACTCCGAGGTTCCATCTGTTTTTTTAAGATTGACTTGAGATCGGGATACCATCAATTGATAGTCTACGCTGATGATGTCGCCAAGACATCCTTTCGGACGAGGAATGGTCACTACGAGTTCGTTGTCACGCCCTTCGGTATGACTAATGCTCCAATGACTTTTTTGGATCTCATGAATCGTATCTTCCATCCTTATCTGGATAGTTTTGTGGTAGTGTTTGTGGACGATGTGCTCGTGTATTCTACTTCTGAGGAAGAGCACCAGATTCATCTCCGTGTTGTCCTTGAGTTACTCCGTGAACATCAGTTGTTCGCCAAGCTCAGCAAGTGTGAGTTTTGGCTCCCGGAAGTGAAGTTCCTTGTCCATGTTGTATCTAGTGATGGTGTATCTATGGACCCTAGTAAGATTGAGGTCGTGATGTCCTGGCCGCGTCCTACCAACGTCTTTGAGATTCGGAGTTTCTTGGGTCTTGCCGATTATTATCGACGATTCGTTTGGACTTCTCTCGTTTGGCTTCTCCACTCACTCGGTTGACTCGAAAGGGCGTCCATTTTGAATGGAATGATTCTTGTGAAGTTTCTTTTGAAGAGTTGAAGAGGAGATTAACTTATGCCCCCATTCTTATTGTTCCTGAGTGAGGTGTCGGGTATTCGATTTATTGTGATGCATCGCACGACGGTCTTGGCTATATCCTTATGTAGATGGGCCAAGTGGTTTCTTATGGTTCTAGGCAGTTGAAGGACCACAGGCGTAACTATCCAACCCATGATCTTGAGTTGGCTGCTATTGTATTTTCTCTGAAGAGCTGGAGACATTACTTGTATGGTGAAAGGTTTGAGGTCTTCTCGGACCATAAGAGCCTAAAGTACCTCTTCACTCAAAAGAAGCTTAACTTGCGTCAATGGTGATAGATGGAGCATTTGGAAGATTATGATTTTTACTTGCAGTATCATCTGGGCAAGGCCAACGTCGTTGCGGATGCCTTGAATAGGAAGTCTTCTTATTTGGACAACTTGGCAATTCTTAATTGGAAGTTGGTTGGTGATCTCCAACCTTATCTTGTTTGTTTCAAGAAAGTTAGCCCTCATACTACTTTGTGCCACATGACTGTTAGGAGGACTTTTCCGGTCGTTAATTAACGGAAAAGCCTTAGCCCAGCATTAATAATTTATAAACAAGGAAATAAACACTCTACAAGTAAAGTGGATAAGTCCGAGGTCATTCCACAGGGAAATGTCGGAGTTGAAGATAATTGCTTGTGGTAGAAGTTTAGGTTTTGTGGTAGAGGCGATAAGACGCTAGCCTTTTGTTTTTGAATGTAAAACTTAATAAAACTAAAGCATGAAAAGAAAGTAAGAAAACTAGTTAAACTAAGCGGAATGGTTGCGGGAGTTCCTAACACCTAACCTAGGCTATGCAAGACTTCTCATTTATCCATGACAACACGAAGGAGGGATCTCGGCATAGGACCTCCCACGGAATGTTTATCGATCAAGGCACACATCATGGGCCAAGAGGTAGAACGGAAGCTAGGATTCAGTTCACTTAGTCATTTCATCGAACACCTAGAGTGACATAGTTACAAGCATGGGGTGTGCCAATAGAATTGTCGACATCTCATCAAATAGGTTAACAACTCCAAGTTTCGACCTAAATTAAGAACCACATGGCCCTAACTCCAATTCAACCTAAGGACCATAATTCAATCTAATACGGGTGGTTTATGGGTGAATTATCTCATTGGGACATTTCATCGAACACCTAGCGGGACATAGCACCAAACATGGGTTGTGCCAAAATTCATTGTCGACAACCCGTCAGAATAATTAACACCACTAGGCTTGGACCTTATGAATGATCTAAGACACCCTAAACCACATATTTAAGCACTAACATCAGGCCCGACCCTGAGTATTTGGGGGCCCAAACCGAAATTGAAATGTGGGGCTCTAATAGAAAAAGAGAACATATATATATATTGATTTACGGAATTTAAGCAAAGCTTTGGGCTTGGAGAAAGTGGTGTGAACATTTTTTTTCCACCTACTGGTCTGGGGATTGAATCCCTCCTTAGTAATTTTTATAATTAAAAATACGAACACCTTTTAGAGCTTCAAAACTACACTGCCAAGTTTCGAAACTTGGCCTAATGTATGAAAGGAATTTGCTTGAGCCGGAGGAGATGACGATACAATTATGATTACATTTTACGATAACTACTATATATTATATATTCATATCTAAGGGGGGCCTATCTTTGGGCCATAAATTTGGGGCCCAAGGCGGTGGCCTTGTTGCCAAAGCCTCAGGGCCGACCCTGACTAACATGAGAAATTCAACAAGAACCATAGGTCATGGGGTGTTAGTCACCCCACAACCAAACCAACGAGGCTAGCCCTCTATTATCATTATACTACAACTATATAAGCAATAAACACAAGAAAACTTAACACATAAAATGAAATACGAAATTTTATTAAACATAACACTTAAAGTAAATTACATAGATAGAGAGAGGGAGAGATCACCTACAATGTTTGTGAAGAGGAAACATCCTAAAACCCATCAATGGCCCCCAAATCGGGAAGAGAAAAGAGGAGGAGGAGAGGGAGGCTCTCCCCTCTCCAAGAACCCTAAAATGGTACAAAACATAGAAAAAACGTCACCCTAATGAATTATACAAATGTATATATATTCCTCCTCAAAAAATATTACAAAAATTCCATTAATGAAGCAAAAACACAGATTTTCCCAGGAGGGACCGGTCCCCAACGGTACGGGGGACCGGTACCCTTTGAATTTTAGTCCGTCCAAAAATCTACTGCCCAAAATTCGTCCAAAACTTGAACCAAGGGACCGGTCCCCGATGGTACGGGGGACCGGTACCCACTGTAGATTTCTTTCTATTACTCCAGCACGTGCATCTTCTCGATATCTTTCCAACGCCATATTATAATTGGCAATCGGAGCTACACAGCAGAAGTTATGCCCATTTTACCGACGAAGTGTCATGGCCATGGCTTGGATGCCATCTTCCGGAAATTGGCACCCTTAGTGCTTCCTTGTTACTCTTGACTTCATCAAATGGCTCGAGATGGATCAGAGACTTTCGGACTCGTCCGGGGAATGCTAAACAACCTGTACAAGAGACCAAAAACTACAAAACAATATTAAACGCATATGTGCAAGAATAAAGTTAAACAACAAATATCTAACAACAAAAACTAACTAAAATAAGCTAGATTGGCACACATAAACTACAATATTGTGTGCCAATCACACACCCCAACTTATCGTTTACTAGTCTCGAGAAAACTCACACTACGACTCGATCTAACTAACAACGAAAAATGAAATGGATATGTCCTTTAAACTCCCGGGCAGCCCCGGTAGGACGAGTAAGGTCTCGTGAGGGTTTTTAACAAAGAACTACCCAAAAAACAAAGAAAATTATTTTTTAATGGCAAACTAATCATGCAAGCTAAAAACTCAAGACAAAAGGAAGAAAATGGATCCTTAAAGAGACGTGTGGGCAAACAAAATTCACTAAGCTAGCAAGTGTAAGAACAAGTCATGGCACTAAAATTTAACGTGTGTGTGCAAGGCCTTTCGTCGCAAGTGAGACACAACCCAAAAGTCTATCCGGACCGAGTCTCAAGTTCGATTCTTAACGTGTCATGCACTCAACAAAATAAGATATTTGAAACATGGGTGCATATATATCAAACTCTCATATGTGCGGGCGGAAGATGTAAATATGTGAAAAATAAAACATTCCGCACATCGTGACATGAAAGAAGCTCTTTATAAGTGGGTGGATCTCATGACTAGGAATGCATAGCAAAGGGAAATATGTATTCTAAATTAGCATGAACAAATGATTATCGGCCTATAGGATCAAATAGGACTTCCCGGTTAAAACTTAAGGTAAGGAATGTATCGGATACGTATCGGACACGCATCGGGCTAAGAACTACTTTTGGAGCTTGAGAATAGGCATAAACAAATGATAAGAGGGAAAATCGATCAACGGGGCTCTCGTCAACTAAAATAAACCTCCAATTTTTTACTTTTCAACTACACCATATTCATTTTTTTCTATTTTTCTCAACCACCAATACATTCAAAAAACATGAAGAACACTTGTTTCTTCTTTACAAATGATTAGGTGACCCCCCCCCCCAACTTGTTTAGTTTGCCAACTTTTGGAATTTTTATGATTTTTCGAGGGGAAGGTACACCAACAATGAAGTATAAACATAAACCACCTTATAACTCCAAAATACATCTACAACATGATTTTCACAATTATCAACCAAAATATATGGAAATATAAGGCTTAATCAAGAAATTGGTTCATGTAAGGGGGCTCAAGTGGGCTAGCAAGGGGTATTATGCAAGAAGGAACGAATCGGCACAAAAGATCAAAGAATACCTATAATCCCTTCCTACGGCCAACAACAACCGTGCATGCCAACCCAAAAGATATAACAATAATAGCGAATTCCCAATGCTAAACGAAAGATAATGAGATCGACATCGAGTAAAAATTTGTGTTTCTGTGACAACCAAAAGTTCATTTGACACCACTCCAAGGAAAGATAAGGCACTAAACTCACTTGGGCATAAGTATCCACTAATCTAGCCTTCTATAGATTCGAGCTAGTCTTGGATGGATGGCCTATGCAGACTTGAGTATTCGTTTTCATGGTCGGTTGTTTGTTCCTGCTTCTTGCCGTGAGGCTATTCTTAATGAATTCCATTGCTCTCCTTTTGCCATTCATCCTGGTGGTACAAAGATGTACCATGACCTTCGTTGTCAGTTTTAGTGGCCAGGGATAAAACAAGATGTTGTTGGATTTGTGGCTAGATGCCTTACTTGTCAGCAAGTTAAGGCCGAGCATAAGAGGCCTACTGGTTTGTTGCAGCCCTTGCCTGTTCCTGAATGGAAGTGGGAGCATGTGACCACTGATTTTGTGACTAGTTTGCTGAAAGCACCGGGTGGATTTGATGCCATTTGGGTTGTTGTAGACCGTTTGACTAAGTCTGCACACTTCTTGCCCATCCGTATTACTCAGTCCTTAGATTCCTTGAGTAAACTCTACGTTCGTGAGATTATTCAGTTGTATGGTGCCCCGTGTTCTATTATTTCTGATCGCGATCCTCGATTCACTTCTAGATTCTGGCATAGCTTGCAAGCCGCCATGGGTACCAAACTCGTATTTAGTACTGCTTTTCATCCTCAGACTGATGGTCAATCTGAGCATACCATTCAGATCTCGGAGGATATGCTTCGTTCTTGTGTTCTTGATTTCGGTGGCATTTGGTCCGATCATCTTCCTTCGGTGGAGTATGCCTACAATAATAGTTATTAGTCGAGTATCGGTATGGCACCTTTTGAAGCATTGTATGGCCGTCTGTGCAAGTCTCTTGTGTGTTGGTTGGATGTGGGTGAATCTGTTGTTTTTGGCCCCGAGGACACTCACCAAACCACCGAGCATATTAAGTTGATTCGCCAACATTTGCTTACGGCTCAAAGTAGGCATAAGAGTTATGCCGATTGTCGTCATCGTCCTCTATCGTTCGAAGTTAGTGACCATGTTTTCCTTAAAGTGTCGCCTAGGAGAGGCATTTCTCGTTTTGGGGAGAAGGGGAAGCTTAATCCCCGGTATATTGGTCCTTTTGACATCATTAAGAAGATTTTCAAAGTGGCCTATCGTTTGGCATTGCCGGCCAATGTCTCTAATGTCCATGATGTTTTCCATGTATCGATGTTGCGTAAGTATGAACCGGATCCCTCACATGTGATCAATTGGGACAATGTGGAGTTGGAGGCCGATGTATCGTATGAAGAGCGACCTATTCGTATCCTTGATTCTAGAGAATAGGTTTTGGAGGGAAAACGATCCCATTGTTGAAGGTTTTGTGGTCAAATCATGGCATTGAGAAAGCCACTTAGGAAAGAGAAGATGAAATGAGGGTGAAATACCCGGATTTGTTTGGATTCCATTGTATTTCTCTTCCTTTGTACCAAATTCTAGTTGTATTCCCTCTAGTTCTTGCATATCTTGTTGTAGTTCCGGTTGATTGTTGTCTCTCTTTTTCCTCCTCCTTATGAAAATTTCGAGGACGAAATTTCTTTAAGGGGTGTGAGGTGTAATGGTTGAGAATTTAATAAAGGAATTATTGGAGTTTTAATTCCATTTAATTAGATTTGGTTGATTTGAATCCCAAAATATTCCAATTTGAGTTTATTTCATAAATTCTTGAAAGATAATCCTTCATTGGTGTCCTTTGGTTGTGATTAGTTGGGTCTGGGTTGGTTCGGGTGAGTGTTGGGAGGCCCGGAGGCCCCACACAAAAGTCCACTTTTCTGCCATGCATTTTGATATACAACCTTTGTGTATATCGAAATGCCCATTATTTCGATATTGTAAGCTCCATGTTTTTAGGTGTTGGCAATCCCAATGTTATTCTTCAATTTATTTTATTTTTAGACGAGTTTGTTCTAGGTGTGGAAGGAGTTAAAATAATTGTAATTTTTCTCTTTTAGTTTATATTATGAGTTGTTGAGTCTAGTAATGCTCAAATGGTTGATCAGCTCCAACAATTTCAATCAGCAACATTATTCAAAGTTCGCTCAAAGTTCGCTCAAGCGGTTGAAGCATGGTTTCGTTCAAGCTCCTATATGTTTGCTCAAGCGAATTGAGATGTTTCGCTCAAGCGAATGAGATTTCGCTCAAGCGAAATCTAAATACTCCAGAATATAGAAATCTATATCGATCTGTTCTTCGAAAAAGGGATATTAATTTCTTTGGAAAGTCTTC
>NMUG010003082.1:0-15192 GCA_002855965.1 Monotropa hypopitys
TCCTTTCCCTTCCCCCTTTTTCCCTCACTCGCGTGACCCCCCTCCCCTCCTCCCTGTCGTACTCCCTCCCCCTGATCCTCTACCTCCCTTAAACAAAAAAAAATCACCAATTGAATTCATCACATTTCTTAGTGACACAGCTTGCTGGAATAGTATGTAAAAAAATTAGCTTGATACCTTACTCCACCACCTCCAGTCGCACAACCCCGCACAACCCTCCGTTGTCGTCTACCCCAGCCTGCTGCTGCCGCCTCTTTGCTGCCGTCGCCTCCCCTTGCCTGTGCGCTGCCGCCCTCCGGCGACCTCCTCCATCTCCGGACGGACTCCTATCTCGATCGAACCTCTCTCCCTCTCCTCCCCTTGCCTCCCGTGAACTTTCTATTCCTTTCCCACTTTCTGATTTCCACGACACATGCTCTGTGATGTTTTGTTTTTCCTTTATATTTTTTCATTGTTTTGGTTTTACACACACGACATGCACAACACTCACCCCTTTATTTCAATCTTTTGTTTTGTTAATAAGTGTTCCTCCACCTGTTGCAATATCATGCAACAGGCCCCCCTCTCATCTTATCCCTTTTTTTAAATTTTTATTAAAATCACATTTTTGTACCCTCTTAATTTTCTCTCTTTTTTAAAGTTTTAATTAGTATATTCTTTTAATTGCACATTTTTTTATAAATTTCAATTCTGGTCCATTTAAATTTTTAATCGCACTAATAATTGTTTTTTTTAATCCCCAATTTTTTTTAGTTCATCTATTAATTATTTTTTTAACCACATTAATTAATTTAATTAATGCATTATTACGGTGCGGGTCTCACAGCCTCCCTCCTTCTGCCTTTTTCCAGAAGAGGGATTTCTCCCCTCTTCCTTTTCCGGTAAAGAAGATCCTTCTCTTTTCTTTTTTTCCTCTAATTTCTGGTAACGGGGTGCCTTCCCCTTTTGCATTTCCAGAAGACCATGCTTTGGTCTTCCATTCTTCTAGAAATTTTCCCAAGTCCAAGCTAAATAAACTCTAATCCATTCTACGATGCCCAAAGTCAAAGACGTCAAGTTAAACCACTCACCCAAACTTTCAATTCCATGAGGCTCCTAAAAATTCAATTTCCTATTTGATGAATCCTAAGTCTTGGGAAGGTCCAAATCTCCACAAATCCGAAACTTACTCTAAGGGATATATGGGGAAAAGGAATATAAATTCTTGAACCGTTACAATCTACCAATCTTACAAAAATTTCGTCCTCAAAATTTACATGAGTGAAGGAATATGACGGAGACAAGATTTGCAATCTCTGCGCACTAACAGTATCGAATCAAGAACTGATGGTCCCGAAGGAGGTTGTCAAGCCAAGTATGAATCCAAATTCCACATTTCCATAATTATTCTTCACAACCACAATATGCCGGAATAGAAAGGAGTTCTACAGACTCAATAATCACGAAGAAGGAAGAGCAACCAATTTACTCAATCTAGAATCGCTCTCAACTCAAGAGGTATCCCTAACAATGAATATTATAGAATGACATGCCAAGCCACCCGGAGATGTAAAATTTGGAAAAAGAATCCACCTAAATGAGAGATAGCACTACGATCCCGTTATGTTACACCACATCAGAACACTTGCCAGATAAGAGTACTTGGATAAGAAGGATTGGATTAGTGTTCTTGCCACAAAAACATTACAAGGAAAGTTCTTACATTCAACAATCTCTTTCTATACCCAAGTTTGGCCACTTTGAATCCATCAACACATGCCAGTACGAAATGGATATTTCGAGACATTACAGATAAGGAGAAAGAGTTTAAGACTAACACGTCTAGAATCAAGACGGGATAGAAATTCAATAATTACTAAGACTACTACCCAATGGGACAAACCACAACGCCAATAGGCATAATGACAAGACTATCGCCAACATGGTCAACCACCTGACCCCACAAACAATTCTAACTTTTAAATCTCATCCATAATTCACATATCACCCAAGTGTTCACGGATAGACACACGAACACTCATATAAACCTCAAAAATTACTACACACTAGACATTTCTCTACTAATAAACTCTGAGTAGACTCCAAATCTCACATAACCAAACCCGTACACATGCCCAGTGCGGTACCGGAATGACCTTTGGAAGTTTGTTTGAGATGCGCTGGCTAGCTGCCTTCTCAAATCAATCCTCCCTAGTCATTCCTACACCACATAACATGGACTACTCACACAGTCGGTCATGACAAACATCACCATGTATGAAGTCGGTGTAGTCGACCCAGAGAGACACACGCTCTATCCAAAACTCTCAACACAGTTGCACAACATGAATGATGTTCCACCTTATCAACCAACCCACCACACCAACACTCACCAACCCAAAGACCGACGATAACACCTACTCTCACAAATAAAATAGCAATATGAGACACTCTCCCAATATCAGAGGTGCTCAAACAGTCGAGGACTAAGATGACATGAGAGGGATGATAGCAATTCAGATTCGTAGTGCGACATCGCAAGAAACGAATGTCCCTAAGAGCTCAATATGCATAAACGAGAGTGCGCGAGAACATGAAGGAGTAGATAGATCACATTACACAAGATAGAGGACACACTATAGTTCAACCGGATACCACAAATTATGGCACTTCCACGAATTTGTGGCAGGGATACGAAGGTGAATCAGAACAACATCAAGATCTCGGTAAGAGTAAGTCAAGAACATTTCAATACAATGGGCTTCTCCCATTGCTGTCAACCAATGACAATACGAACCGAGAAGGTCAAGAGTGTGCTACATAATGATAAGGGTTAATCAAATCACATATTATTCAGAAATAAGGTATCCTACTACCGAGTAGGATACTTACCTAAACTCGCCAAGATGGTAGGGACAAGAAACAGCTGAAGGCTGGCTTACACTAGCCAATCCAAACATCTACGGATATGATAAGGTAGGCACACTAGAAGTAGCATGCGATCAACGACAATTAGTGACCGACGTGGTCAAAGGAAGGAACAAGACAAACCAACTCCACCAGGAAGCATAATCTCATACCCATATGCTAAAGCTAAGGAGCAACCACTACCCCAAGTCTAAATCAGAACCTCAAACTCAAGGTTAAACCACGTCTAATCCTCAAACTACCTCCTAGGAGACTCTCATGCAAACCAACGTGCCAATTTCTCAACGTCCTCGAACAAATTGTTCACCTTCCAAACTAGTTGGACTGCACCTCTATCACCAAATACAAACAAAACCAAACGAGTATCCATACCCCGAATCAATGATCTCAACCACCCTCCAAATCTCTAAGTCACTAAGTGGTACCGATCATAACTTTATTGAAACCTCAAACCATCTATAAACGTGTAAAGGTCCACATGACCTATCCTTGAACATCCACAAGGTTCCCTTAACACTTCATTAACTCAGGTACCTTAAGGATCCGACCAACTCCATTTTGACAAATTATGAAGTTCCAGATTATGTTATATAGAAAGAAATATTACACCTGACGATTCATCCTTCGGCCATCTTCAGCTTAAGAACCTCATCAATCGTTCCATCAAACTATCACATCCAAATCTTTCCCTTCTTGTGCTTATTTATTACATTCACATATAAGGTTTCGCCCTATAACTCCAGCACCAGGACCTAGGGAAAGAAGAGGGGATGAGGTCCCAATTCCACAACCAACCAACATAAAACTTTCCATGGTGACACATCATAGTTCATAACACCAAGGTAGTTAAGACACAAGGCTAATCTCCAAACCATCCAACAAAACCCAACTTTCAATGATGGCATACCACAACTCCCACTTTCACCAGACTATTTCCAACTGCTTAAAGCTACTAACTCGCCTCATTCCTCTACATTTCCTAACCAAAGAACTTCCACGTCACTAAGTATTTCACTCATCACTACCCTCAAGAACATCAACCCTCCTCATTCATTTCGACTACATTCCTATAAAATTTCTCAATCCCAAATGAACTGACAAAGGGGTTAAGCCATAAAATCCTTCTGAAGGAATCCTTAAATGACTTCATACCATGATCCACCAATAGGGTTGACACTCGAACAAGGATAGGGAACCTCTTATCATCCAACACAACTTAGTCACGACTTGGCCTAACTATGCCAATTCACCCTTCAGTCCAAAGAATACTTCTCCCACTAGGCTATCCAATGTTATTCCACCTCGCCTTTTATCATAGACCTTAATTTCCTTAGAAGGAACTACTCAAAGCCCGATGGCTAGATACGAGGACGAACACATTCAAAGAGGTATAATCAACCCCAAGGATAACAATTACCAACAAGGCCACTGAGTGATCCACGTCTTGAAAGGAGTAGGGCAAGGATCAAGCCTCAATCGTGAGGAGACAACCAACTCCCATACCACAAATAATGACACCAAGAGGCCGACATCACGAGATGTGACACTGTTCTACAAGGGGTGTAAATCAAGGGGCTCATCAATGGTAAAATGACAGAGAGAACAGTTCAAAGGTCGATCATAAGACCACACGACGAATCACCATCCTCGATAAAGAGGGAAAGAAAGGATGTCAGATCATCCAACGACTACGAAGTCCACTTATCACTACCGAGGAAAGGGCTTAAACAACCATAGCAACACCAATATGGAGGGAACCAAGGTTCGAAATGAACGATGATGCTAGAGGACCAACAAGGGATCAAGTACCCCTAGTCGATGATCAACAAGAAGGGTTCCCAAATTTTATTAGTTAAGTTGAGTGAGGCAGTCTGTCTTGACCATCAATCCTGACCTTGAAGCCCAAAGACCTATCCGAGCTGCTGGAACCTTGACTGAGGTAACCGGTGAAAAATCTGATCGCGGCAAAGCCCTTGTTATAGCCCCGTCTGTTGTAGAAACCGATGCCTCCAAATGTGTTACCCCACTCGACCAAACACCCCATCTTCAGGACTGGGAAGATGAAATGAGTCGATTCAATCTTGATGGGATTTTCCAAAAGGTTGCTGACAATAGAATCCGCTTGCCTCTAGGTCACCGACCTGCCACTACTGCTCCTCTAAATGTGTTGTCAACTGCCGCACTGGCAGCCGCTATTACCACCAGCACCAGCATCCTACCAACCACTGCGGAAAAACCCATTACCAAACCACCCTCCACCAAAACCAAATCTACACAACTTACTGTACCTCTTACTTCTCCAACCGAGCCCATCCCTGCACTTACTCTGATGACGATTGTTCCCTTTGATAAGGAGCCCCTCCCCATTCAGAAGATAAAGCTCTTCCAGCCAAGAAAAGGAGGACTGAAAGATGTAGAGAAAAACTTCTGATGATGCCACTATTTGGCTTCCCGCACTGAACAAGTGTGGGGAGTCTCTCGTCCGGCAGACCGACTAAGTCACAGAGCTATCAATCGCATTGGGCCTAGCTCAGACAATTCTTCTGCCCAAGGACATGGCACTGGAGGGAAAACGGGATAACGGGGATCTGTATTTCTCCATCTGCGCCAACTCATTCAAGGTACACTCTATCATAATCTTCCATTACTTCAAACAAACCTTAACTAACTCTTTTCATTTCATCCTTAACCAGGCCGTACAATGTACAACTATACTGAGCAAGAAACTCACTGAGTTATAAGTTCAGTACGAACATGAGCAGACTATGAACAACAACCGCTTGGCTCAGATAGAAAGGCAAGATAAGAAGATCCAAATGCTAACTGAGAAGACTGCTGAGATGGCTGCCGAGATGATGACTGAAAAGGCCAGGGTGAAGAAGGTCTAACTGGAGGCAAATCATTGGTTTACCAAGCAGCAAGAGCTCTTGGACAAGACCAGAGAAGATGTTAAGGCCGAAATGAAACGATGCACTGAAGCTTTCCAGGATGAGTAGAAGGAAGCTACTGAGAAGTTTAAAAACTGATCAATTGCCTTGGAACACTACCGGAAAGAGATGGCAGAAATGAAAAAAAAACATATCCAAGAAAACAAGAAGGCCTGGGCAGACGGGGATGCTGCCGGGACCATAGAAACTGAGGAAGTCTATGAAAAAGAATTCATCGAACAACTCCCTGGTTTGCAGGACTCAATCTGTTCCAGGTACTAGGGGATGGCACTAGACTTCATGGGCGTGGCAGTGGTTTCTCCACTTTGCGCAGTGATTCTCCTGCCAAGTCTCATTTTGTCATCTCAGACTCCTTCCCCAGACCCGGAGAATATTGACCCCGCACTACCAGAGATAGCTGAGCAGGTTTCTTCAGCCATGCCTCCTTTATCTGACACCACATCTTTTTCTACCGAACTACCAATATCTTCTGAAGCCATTGCTGTGTCATCGAGGTCCTTGATGTTGCTGTTCTACCCTCTATTGTTGACCCAGTTTCAGCCATTGCTGTTGATCCACCATTGACCACTTCAATTGAGAACATAACTTTGACTTTGCCTCTTTCTGAACCACCTCAGGTTGCTACCACATAGCCCTCATCTGAAACCCCATCAACTGATGCACCGAGCACCGCGGAGACTATCATTGATGTTGTTTAAGTTTATCTTTAAATTTAATCTGTAATAACTTCTGAATTATTGACATCAGTAACTGTTGCTGGTATCACTGCCTTTAAATTTCTAGGATATGGTTGTGATTGTTGCTTGACTTAGCTTCTATATCTGAGCTTCTTTGTGAGGCATATCCACTACTTTTGCTTCTTTTGATTGCTTTCACTTGTTACATGACTTTTCTTTACTTCTTACTTGTACTACTTGCATTCTTTTATTTGCCGCATTGCTAGGTATTTGTGACTTCCATTTTTTGGAAATCCTACAAGTAATGGCAGTGTGGGGTTGTGGGTTTCCCATCCATTTTTAGGCCTTGGGCAAACTTAATTGCTTCATTGGCCAAGGATTAGCACAATCCTCTGAGTTTCTCACTCATTCCAATCTTGGTCTGCCTTGGGATTTACCATCCCCTAAAGTCAATGATGGATTGAGGATCAACTAGACCCTTTTGGGATTCCCATCTATTTCAAGCCTAGGCTCTCTTGAGACTTTCATCCCTTTTTAAAGCTTTCGGCTTGTGATCTTGTAAAGAATCTTATGGGTCTGTCACCCAAATTTGAGATCAGGACCTTGGGACTTCTCATCCCCTAAAGGAATTGAGCTCGTGAACAATGGTCTTGGGCCTTCTCAACCCATTTTCCCACATTCTCTTCTTGGGATCATTCATCCATTTTAAACCGGGGCCACCTTGGGACTTCTCATCCCCTAAAGGCGGGCTTTTGGTTTAGGATCAAATAAGAACCTTATGCTTTGAGTTCAGAAACCTTGAAATTTTTCATCAATGATCTTAGCTAGGGAACAATAGTCCTGGGCCTTCTCAACCCATTCCGAGAATTCCCTGCTTGGGACCATTGCCCCCCAATGAGGAAGTGAAGTTTGGGCCAAGGCTTTGCTTTCTCATTCAAACCCTAACTTGGTTCATTCTGGTAATTCAACACACTTGCACAAAACATCAATACTTTGGTTCTAAACATAACTTTATTCATTAAATTCATCTGGAGAACATCGATACATTCTGAACATCTACTGATAAAATTTCTTCAAGTTAGACACATTCGACATGCAGGGAATCTACACTCCATCAAGGTCTTGAAGTTTGTAGGCTCCCGGTCCAGCTGTGTCTGTTACTCTATATGGCCCTTCCCAGTTTAGCCCCAACTTACTATCTGCGGGATCCTTTGTGTTGTCAAGAACTTTCCTGAGGACTAAATCATCAACCTTAAATTCTCAGAACAGGAGTTTGCGATTATGAAATTTAGCCAACTATTTCTAGTAGGAGGCCAGCTTGACCAGTGTCCTTTCTTTTCTTTCTTCTGCTAGGTCTAGTTGTATGACTAAGGCTTGATCATTGCCCCTTTGTTCCATCAACTCTGACCGAATTGTGGGGATCCCTATCTCTAGTGGTATCACAGCCTCTGATCCATAGGCTAATGAAAAGGGAGTCTCACTGGTAGCTCGTCTTGGCATAGTGTGGTAAGCCCAGAGAATCATCGGCAGCTCGTCCATCCATCTTCCCTTAGCTTTTTCTAATCTCTTCTTGATTTCATCAAGTATTGTCTCGTTAGATACTTCAGCCTGGACATTGCTTTAAGGATAGTTGACTGAGGGATAAAAATTCTTGATCTTATACGTCGAACAAAACTTGGCTAAAGGCTCTGCTTCAATCCATTTTGTAAATTAATCCATTCCTATCAACAGGTAGTTCTTGGCTCCCCATGCTGTCGGCAAAGGACCTACAATGTTCAAACCCCACTGAGAAAAGGGCCATGGACTTGTGAGTGGTACGAGGTCCATGGACGGTGTGTGAATGATTGGTGAGAACTTCTAACATTTTTCGCAGTTTCTAACATATACTTTCGCGTCTTCTTATATGTAAGGCCACCAATAGCCCCGAGAAATGTCTTTGTGGGCTATTGACAGCCCACCCATGTGGTTGCCGCACACTCCTTCATAGGGTTATGTGAAACACTTTCTATAGAATAACCCATCTGGTGACAGACAAATCGAGCTGATTTGATTCTGACCTTGTGAGCTTTCTTCTTGTCTTCTAGCAAGGTGTTGTTCTTGAGATAGGATATAATGGGGTCCATCCTGCTCGGCCTTATATCCACTTCATGTATTTATTTTGGTTCTTCTACTTGGATGCTGGGCTGATGAATAGTATCCACACAGACCGTACGACAGAGTTCCGATGATATTGAGGAAGCAAGACAGGACAATGCATCTGCATGGCTGTTCTGCTTTAAAGTGATTTGTACTATTTGGAATTTCTCGAACATTTTCAATTTCCTCTTCACTGCAGCAGCATATAGGGCCATCATATCATCCTTGGTAGCATACTCCTCAGACAGTTGGTTGACCACCAATTGAATGTCACAATGAATCATCTGGTTTTTTTCTCTACATTTCTGTGCACTGTCCAATCCAGCCAACATAGCTTCATACTCTACTTCATTATTGGAGGCTTTGAAAGCAAGCTGTATCGATTGCTTCAGAACTAATTCTTCCGGAGATATCAACATGATCCCTACACCTGATGTCACGCCCCATCCCTGATAATTGTAAAGTCAGTTATCTAAAGATGACACGTGGCAACATCATCAACTAAACTCAAACCACTACACGACAACTGAAAATAAAAAAACTCCACATATCTGATTATAAATCTTAGATGATACAATGACTCAAAAATAAATAAAAACACTCTTTGGTCAACATGACCGATACAACTCACCACAACTGAACAGCTCTACTCAACCACTACTACAACTCAACTCAAACAACTAAAAAGCATACTCAAAGTGAAAGCTAAACAATCTCTCAAATAAAGAAATAAAAGACTCACCCTGCTACTACTGACAACAACACGACTCACTGCAGCTGGACTGGACTGAACTGTACTGTGGACTCTAGCCTCCAATATCTAAAAAGAAAGGCACAAGCGTGCATCAGCGACGATGGCTGGTGAATACGCATAGAAATGTATAATAAAGATAATTAAAAATATCTAAAGATCGTTATTTCAAAACATAAGCCTTTTATCTCAAAACTCATCTTTTAATCAAGAAAGTCTTTTCTTTTATTAAAAAACTCAATACTTAAAAGATATTCATATTTCTCTTTCCAAATATTTCTTTCCCAAAATCCTTTATTTCCAACGCACACCAAAATCCCTTTTTTCATATTGAATTACCAATTCCGATTGTTTATCATGTTTGTATAGAAACTTCTTTATATGATTATCTCAATCAAACCATTCATCTCATCACAAACCACAACTCATCTCAATAACCATAATAGCCAAGGGTCATTCAATTCCGCTGACCAGTGTTATGACAGATTTGTAACCTCGTATATCATTCCCGATAGGTATAGGGGATATGATTCAAGGGCCACTCGTAATATCGTCCCAGTGGTAGGAAACAACAATCGCTCCTACATTTGCCTTAGAGCTAGGCACAATGTCCCTACATTTGTCTTGGGACTAGGCATACCCCTACATTAGCCTTGGGGCTAGGCTACAAGGCTATAATAGCAACATCAATATTTATGAACATTCTTTCATTCTCTTCTTTCAATATCTCTATCTTTTCCAAAATACATTCTTCTTCCAAAACCATTCTTTAAATGCTTTCTTTTAACATAAAACCATTTCATATCATCTTTTCTCAAAACCACATTACTTTTAAATCAAATCTCTTTCCAAAGCATTTCTATTCTGTAAAACATCCTCTTACCAAAATATATTTATACCTCAACAACGTATTTAAAATCATTTCTCTTTCTAAAACCATGTGTTCTTTTATCAATGTTTTATATCTCAAAAACAACCCTTTTTAAATCCTTTTCCTTAAGAACACATGAGATCCATAGGATTAACTCTTTTTCCCAAATCATTCAAAGACACACATTTTATAATATGAAAGGTGCTAACCTATCTAAATTTTACAAGTCTATAGAGTATTCACCTTTAAATGAAGAGCTACCAAATGATCTCCTTGCCCTTACGATGAATCGAACCCAATGGTTGCTCCTCAACACCTATATATAATCATTGATCTATTATAATAATCGATTCTTTACATGGTTTCTAACTTCTTAAATTCATTTTGAACCTTAATCTAATTTTCTAACCAATTCAAATGCATTTATATATACTGAACTACTTTTGAAACCTTCTGAAAATAATACCCGATGCTTAAGAACAAGACCCGAGCCATAAAAACCATTTTTAGAACTTTCTGTTCCAAACTGCAACACACCGGCAGATACACCGGAAGATACATCGGTGGATACGGTGTATCGACCGGTCCTTGAGCCGGTCCGTGAAAATTCACAGAAACTGGGTTTTCTTCCAAAAATCGATTTTTGATCCAAAAACCTATCAAATCTAATCCGATTAACCTCAAAAATTGAACAGATGTTCTACAACTAATTTGCAACGAGACTGTATTCTTAGATTTTGGAATGATTACCTAAGTCGTATGAAATAAATTGTTGAAGTTTTGTTGCAGATTTGAATCTCTCTTCTCCTTCCTACTGTTCACTGCCTTCTTCGTCAAGTCTCTGCAATTTTTCAGTTGCAACCCATTTTCTCCTTGATCTCCCTCTCTCTCACAACCAATTCTATCTCTCTCTCTCTCTCTCGAATTGCTCTTTGTATAAATTGATTAAGTGAGTTCATAGGGTTAATGTCTTATACGATTTGTTTTTTCGTTATAACCAAAGTTGTATAACTCACAACTACACTTGCATAACCCCCAGGCTTAACAACACATCTCATGCAAGAAGGCTTCACCTACATCCCTACACGTCAATGATTCATTTCCACGACAAAATTTGGTTTGAGACATGCCTGTATCACCTCTTCTGCCACGACACACACATCACAAAATCATTTTCTTATTTTATTACATTTACCCCTTCTACTACTGATTCTTTCCTTTTTGACCCCAAAACTTATTAACTTTATATAATTCAATTTTTTTAACACTAAATACTTAATAAATCTCAACAATTCTTAATATTTTTAATTATCTAAAACCCCAATTATTAGTTATTAATAATTCTTAATCATGATACGAATCTCACACCTGATCCCTTGTTATAGGCTAATCCATCTACATAGAGCTTCTACAGTTCGTCTATACATGGCTCGTCGTCCATTAACTCAGAATGTGTAGGAACCTCCTCCACTTCACTTTGCTGATCTGCTGGTGTTGGGACAGGACGTTGTGACAATTCAGCAACAAAGTCTGCTAAGACATGTCCCTTGATAGCTGTGCGGGGGATGAACTTAATATGATATTAGCCCAACTCAATTCACCACCCTGTCACCCTCCCAGATAGATCTTCGTTTCTCAGAACAAATCCGATTGGGTAAATGGTTGGTACTTCAATTGGATGGGCAAGAAAATAATGCTGCAGCTTCCTCTTTGATTAGGACCACACTGACAGCATGATCTGAAACTGTCAAGTACACTATTAATACTTCTCCTGGATCTGGTGTAGCAATCAACGATGGCACTACAAGGTACTTCTTCAATTCTTGAAATGCTACTTTACAATCTTCCCCCCACACATAAGATGCACTCTTCTTCAATAGCTGAAAGAACGGTTTGCACTCGTCCGAGCTGTGGCTGATGAAGCGGTTCAGTGCGGGTAACATCCCAGTCAACCGTTGCACCTCCTTAGTCATTATTGTACTTTGGAGGGTTTGCAAGGCAATGATTTGATCTGGGTTGGCATCAATTCCTCTTCTTGTAACTAGATGCCCCAAAAATTTGCCTGAGCTTGCTCCAAATGCACATTTTGAGGCATTGACCTTATAACAATAAAGTCCCAATTGGGTGATAAACGAAGTTTTCTGCTCGTCAAGCTCGTGCATCATAATTTGATGGTAGCCCCTATACGCATAAAAAAAACTCATGTGTTTGTATCCTGCCGTGGAGTCAACTAGTTGATCAATTTTGGGCATTGGGAAACTGTCCTTAGGACAAGCTTTATTTAGATTGATAAAATCAACACACACATGCCATGTTCCATTCTTATTTTTTACAACAATAGTATTTGACAACCACTATGAGCAATACACTTCTCTAATTGCTTTAGCTTTCAATAATCTGTCGACTTCTTCCAGAACTACGTCTGCATGGTGTGCGGTTGACCTTCTTCTTCTTCGCATAATGGTATTGTGGTATGGATCCACGTTTAGGTGATGATATATTACACTTGGCTCTACCTCGGGCATCTCTACCGGAGTCCAAGCGAACACATCAATATTTTCCCACAATATCCATTCTAACTCGGAGACATTCATTTTAGGGGGTTCCCCCAATGCAGGAAGTACCTTTCCTCGTCAGATTCGTGTGCGGGAACCTTTCTCAGGTTCTAAGCGACATAGGTATTGGGGTCCACACCTACGTCTTCTAGAACTGGCTGGTCTGGAACTTCGATAGACTTGACTTGTTCGGTACTTGGGGAATGCTTGATGGACGCCAAAAAGAAATTCCTGGATGACTTATGGTTTCCTTTTATACTTTCAATACCTCTTGGGCCAGGGAACTTGATCACCTGGTGGTATGTGGACGGTATGGAACCCATCATGTGCATCTATGTGTGCCCAATAATGGTATTGTAAGCGAATGTCATATCTACCACTAAGAATTCGACTTCCTTGGTGACCCATCCTACCTGGACATGAAGAACAATGGAGCCCAATGGCCAAACTGGCACTGCACCGAACCCAATCAAAGGGATCTTTGCTTCTTTTAGGTCCGCTTGAGTTAATCCCATCTTTCTGAATGCCTGGAAGTAGAGTGTAATACCCGACCCTTTATTATTATTATTGTAAAAAAATAAATAAATTCGAACATACATGATCTTTTAAATAAGTTTTATAGTGAGGACGAGTGTGATTATTAGTGTAGATCATGTTTTGGGGTGAGTGTTGGTGTTAGGAATCTATTTGAGGTCTTTGAGGTGAGAATTTTAGAACCTTAGATTTTTCCATCAGGCCAAATGGGAACCGGTTCCGTGTCTTTGGGAAACCAGTTCCGTGTCTTTGGGAAACCGGTTCCGTGTCTTTGGGAAACCGGTTCCGTAAGAAATCCAGTGGGCATAATCGGTTACGTAAGTTTGGGAAACTGGTTCCACGAAAATAATTTTTGAGTAGTTTTTGGCAGAGGAGTTTGAAACTGGTACCATGTAGGTGGGTAACCGGTTTTGCTTGTGAATCATTTTGGGAGGTTTTGGTTAGCGAGGTCCAAAACCGGTTCCGTGTAGGCGGGTCACCGGTTCCCCATCATGTTCGAGAAAAAAAATAATTAGCGTGAAAAACGTATTTTAAGGGTATTGTGGTCTTTTTAAATGCTAAACTCGGTGGTTAAGGTTCAGAACATATTTTAGGGTTGTTTAGACTCAATAGTCGTCATTGTCTAACCCTAGATCTAGAGAGGATTGAGAGGGAGAGGGAAGCCATTGGAGAGGACTGAAGCTTTGGAGAGAAAGATTGTTTTGAAGATTTTGTGTTCTTTCTTGGATAAGTATGTGGGTATATAGCTATTTATCTTCTTCTTCTCACAAACTTTTAATGGAATTTTTGAACCCTAACTCCATGCATGTGATAATTATGGTTGTATATTGTGTGTGTGTGTGTGTGTAAATTGTGGAAGAGGGTTTGGAGAGATCTTTGTAGATTTTCATGTTTTGTATTTTATAGAGTTTTAATGGTTGTAGATCTCTAGTTATGAAAGTTTTTCATTACGATTGGAAGGTTGTAGAGTATCCTTCTTGTATAATTGGGCAAATCTATGATTTGGGTGTATGGGGTTCGGATGGTGATGTGTGTGTGTGTGCATGTATGAGTGGCGAGAGTAAGTCATGTTGAATAATTTTATGAGATTTATTCTTCCTTATTTATTATGGACTGATTTGTATAGTTGGTTTTGATAGGGGAAACTGTAGAAAATCGTGAAGTCATGGATCGAGGAAAGGGTAAACTCACCTAAGCAGTATCGGTGGGTGTACGAATGTTATATTTTGATCTTTAGATGTTTGTGCATTTTTACTTGTTTTTAAGTAATCGCACAATATATAGAAAGTTGCATATTCATGTTGTATGTGTTAATCATATGTTTGGTGTTGAAAGAAATGGATTGCGAGCATGATTGTGAAAGGATTTGAAAGTTAGAAATACATATATTTCTCTACATATATATGAAGTATGGTTTGCATGGGACGTATGACTTTTATCTTGGAGTTATCCAAGTGCTACGTGAGACGTACTTGAATATACATGGGACGTGTATTCGTACCTTTAAGGTACCAGGGGACACCCCAAAATGATATTGTGCATGGGATGCACCGTATGCGGGGCACACAAACTATTGCATATAGCAATAGCTATTTTTGATAGGGCATGGGATGCCCAAATTATTTTAAAAAGGGGCTTCGGTCTAAAAAGTTATGCAAGTATGTAATATGCATGGGATGCATGGATTTGAAAGAAAATGGGCTTAATAGCCCATGGTTTTGAAAGAGATGGTCTGGTAATTTGTTTTAACACTTGCATGAGATGCATTTTCCTTTTAAGAATATTTTTTAAAAGTAACTGTGTTTTTACTCGC
>NMUG010003083.1:0-15191 GCA_002855965.1 Monotropa hypopitys
AATTGATTTGATTAAGTGTTGGAACACTAGTCAAAACTGTTGCTCAAATTAAATCACAAAATTGAAGTGATTTATATAAGTGATTTAATGTTATTCTTTTGTAATTAATCACAATCCCAATCGGAGTAAATTATATCCTGATTTAATTGTGTGATTACTCTCATTGGTATGCTTCAATTTCAGAATTAATAATAGATATGATTTGGTTTGAAGAAAAGAAGCTTTCCTTTTTGAATAAATGATTATTATGGCCTTATTTGTTTATGGATGCATATATCTTTCCACAGAATCTGCATCAATCGTATTATGACATGTATGTGAAGCATATACAGGTATCTAAGGCATGTTCAAAGGGGAGCGTCAAAATCATATATTGAACCGGAGTGGGGACCAGAATTCCGCGCGGAACTCCAGCCGGAATTCCGCTTGAATATTCAAATTTGATTTTCAAATTTCACAGTCTCCAAGAACATTCTAGAATATGAATATTGTGCTGGTCCAGACTTCACTCCAGCGTACACATTCAAGAGAAGTCTATATAAGAAGATTGAAGAATTAAGAAGAAAGTTTACAACTCTCTTTCACTTTCATTCTCTCAAGCCTTCTTCTCTCAAAGCTCTACAACTTCAAGCTCTGAAATTTTCAGTTTACTTACAGTAGAGTTTTTGATTTTATATTAGAGAGAGAATCATTGTAATAGGCTTTTAACTTTCATCTCTCTCTTAAGTATAATCTTAATCTTGTAAAGGAGGTGTTGTCCTACTATTACAAGATTATCCTTGTTTGCTTTTTCATTATACAAGGTTTAATCCTTGGGTTAGGTTGGAGACTACCTTTGTGTAGAAGTCTCAAATTCGTTGTAACGGTTGGAGACCACCCTTGAAGGTTCTCAAGACTTGTAACCGCTAAGGTAGTCACGCGTTGTGACAAGCTTCACGTATAGTAGAACTATCACCAATTGGTGGTAGAGTGGACGTAGGTAGGGGAGAGACACGCCCCTATTGAACCACTATATATCTTGTGTATCTCTCTCTCTCTCTCTTTTATTTATGTGGCTGCAATTGTTTATTTTTCTTGTTTGAATATTTTCATTCAAAATAATATCACTAGATTACAGTATTAATCTTGTTATTAGAACCATCGCAAAACCGGAAACCTCGACCTTTTGTGATTAGAACCCCAAGAACCTAAGGTGTAAGGGAAGGAGTTGAGGTGGTGCTTTAGCAAGATTCAATATTGAATCACCAAGATATTAATTTGAATCATATTGATTAGTCACACTTTTTATAATCAAGAAGAATTTAAAAGGTTTTAAAAAGCTAGTATATATTTCTATTTGACCAATTCACCCCCCTCTTGGTTGTATTGTGAAATAACACGAACAACACCTTTCCATGGCGAAACCCGCAAGAACACATGATCACCAACCTCAAACTCTAATTCCCGTCGCCTATTATCCGCATAACTTTTCTGACGACTCTGAGCAAATCTTTCCCTTATGAGTTTAACCCCTTCTGATGCTACTTGAACCAATTATGGTCCCAAAATTTGGCGCTCACCCACCCACTTCAAAAAGCGGCGTTCGAAATCTCCTACCATATAATGCCTCAAAAGGTACCATACCAATACTACTCTGAAAACTGTTATTATACACAAACTCAATCAACGGCAAATAATTTTTCCAACCTCCAGCAAAGTCTAAAACACAAGATCTCAACATGTCCTCAAGCGTTTGAATAGTCCTCTCCATCTGTCCGTCCATTTGAGGGTGAAAATAGGTACTAAACCTCAACGATGTACCAAGAGCCTGCTGCAAACTTGCCCAAAACCTCAATGTAAACTTAGGGTCTCTATCACTGAAAATTGACACTAGTGCTCCATGCAATCTAATGATCTCATCTATATAAATCCTGCCATACCGATCCGTAGAAAAAGTAACTCTCACTGGAAGAAAATGAGCAGACTTTGTCAACCGATCCACCACAACCCAAATAGAATCAAAGTTCCCCTTAGACTTAGGCAAACCCACAACGAAATCCATGGTAACGTGGTCCCATTTCCACTCCGGTATTGGTAAACTCTGAACTAACCCTCCCGGTCTTTGGTGCTCAATCTTCACCCTTTGACAAATAAGACATCTAGCAACAAAATCGGCTATATCCCTCTTTAACCCCTTCCACTAATAATTTTCCATCAAATCACGATACATCTTCGTCGACCCCAGATGCATAGAAAACTTCGAACTATGGCTCTCCTCAAAAATATTCTTCCTAAGCTACGCATCCTACGGTACACAAACTCGGTTCCCAAACATCAACATTCCATCCCCACGAATAAAAAATGCTAATTTCTTGCCCAATAAAATTTGTTGTCGAATCTTCTCTAAAAACACATCAGTCTTTTGGCCCTCTCTAATCTGATCCATAAATAGTGACCTCACCACAAGATTTGCTAACAAAGTCTCATTCGAACCCAAAGACAATTCAACACCCATACTGCTCAATTCTGAAAATTTTTCAACTCTAGCACAAGTCAAACATGCTACCTTACTCACAACTTTTCTACTCAATGCATCATCCACTATATTAGCTTTTCCCGGATGATAGTGAATATTACAATCATAATCTTTTATTAGTTCCATCCACCTACGTTGCATCAAATTCAAATCTTTCTGAGTGAATAAATACTGTAGACTTTGATGGTCGGTAAAAATCTCACAAGTCACCCCATATAGATAATGCCTCCATAGTTTTAGTACAAATACTACCGCTGCTAACTCCAAATCGTACGTAGGGTAATTCCTCTCATGGTTTTTCAATTGCCTTGAAGCATAAGCTATGACTTTCCCTCGTTGCATCAACACACACCCCAAACCACAAAGTGACGCGTCGCTATAAATCACCAAATCATCAATCCCCTCTGGAATAGTCAAGATAGGTGCCGAAACTAATTTCTCTTTCAAGACCCGAAAACTGTTCTCACACTCTTCCGACCACACAAAATTGACTCCCTTTCTAGTAAGCATAGTCAAAGGCATTGCAATAGACGAAAATTTCTCAATGAATCGCCTGTAGTAACCTGCTAATCCCAAAAAGCTACGGATTTCAGTCACACTAGTAGGCCTCTCCCAAATCACAACTACCTCAATCTTCTTAGGGTCTACACAAATACCCTCACTCGAGATAACATGACCCAAGAAAACCACTCGATCAAGCCAAAATTCACATTTATTCAATTTCCCATACAGATGTTTCTCCCTCAACCTTTGCAAGACTAGCCTCAAATGCTCTCCATGTTCTTCTCTAGACTTTGAATACATCAAAATATCATCAATGAATACTATAACAAAAGAGTCTAGATAGGACTGAAATACCCTATTCATCAAATCCATAAACACCGCCGGCGCATTTGTCAACCCAAAAGGCATAACCATAAACTCGTAGTGACCATATCTAGTATGGAAGGCCGTTTTCACTACATCACAGTGTCTAACTTTCAATTGGTGATACCCGGACCTCAAATCGATTTTTGAAAATACTGAAGCTCCCTGAAGTTGGTAAAAAAGATCGTCAATTCTAGGCAATGGATATTTGTTTCTCACGCTGATCTTGTTCAACTGTCTATAATCTATGCACATTCTCATCGAACCATCTTTTTTTTTCACAAATAAAACAGGGGCTCCCCAGGGTGACACACTAGGTCTAATGAATCCCTTATCAAGGAACTCCTTCAACTGCATTTTCAATTCGTATAACTCGGCAGGTGCCATCCTATAAGGAGCAATAAATATAGGACTAGTACCCGGAACTAACTCAATTGTGAATTCTACTTCTCTAATCGGAACCACCCCCGATAACTCTTCTGAAAAAACATCTTGGAACTCACTCACCACATGTATATCCCCAATACTTCTCTCTCCCTTCTCAGAATCAATCACGTAACCTTCAAAGATGAGATAACACGTCTAGGCAATTCTAAGCTATCACCACAAATTTTCAAGTCAGGTCTACCCAGAATACGGAACAAAACCTCCTTACTAACACAGTCAATAATAGCAAAGTGAGCGGCTAAAAAGTCTATTCCCAAAATCACATCCAAGTCTAACATCTCAAGTGGAATCAAATCTGAAAATAACGTCTCATTACCAACCCAAACATCACAACCCGGATAGAATGACTCAAGCTCTACTACATTTCCCATTGGTGTTGACACAAGCAAAGTATGATCTAATGGTGCCAATTTTATACCTATACGTGAACCAAAAGTAGTAGCAATAAAAGAGTGTGTATCTCCAGAATCAATAAGGAATCGTGCATATAAAGTAGATACACGAATCATACCTGTCACCATGTCTGGATTTTTCTGAGCTGTCTGTCTGTCCAATGCAAATACCCTGCCATGAGTAGCCTGCCCCGTTGTCCCCTTATTAGCACTTCCTGCTGCACTTCCCACTGACTGAACTGGTAACTGGTTTTGCTGCTGAACGCACTGCATAGCCTTGTGACCCATACCTCCACACTTGAAACATTTTAGCCCATTATTCCCCGATGTGCAATCCCTAGCAATATGATCTGGCGACTCACATTTGAAACACCTTCTAGAAAAACCTCTGCAATTTGACACCGACTACTGGTTCACACTCCTCTCCTGATTTCCACTCTAATTACCTCCCTGAGTTCTACTTCCTCCACCACTCCTCCTCTTATCAAACCTCGATCTCTGCTCCCCACTCTTGAAATTACTACCTCCAGATTTTCCACTACCATCAAATCTTGCCTTTTTATGAGTCTCCCTCTTTTCACGATACTCTTGAATGTCATTTCACATTCTTGTTGCCATATCTACAAGATCAGAATAATCTCTCTCCCTAAATGACAACAACCTCGAAGCCACACTAGGTGCCAAGCCCATTCTGAAACGCCTACACTTCAAATCCTCCGAACTAACCATATAAGGTGCATATCTAGATAATGCAGTAAATCTCGCCTCATAATCACCGACATACATATTCCCTTGCTTTAAATTTGAAAAAGCTGCCTCCTGCCCAAATCGAAAACTATCTAGGTAAAACTTATTGTTAAACCCTTGCACGAACCTATCCCAATTGTGGATCTTCATTCTGAAGGGCTGGGGAATGAGCTGGGTATCACCTAGATCTTTTGTGGATTGTTTTAACAGCTGGGTGGGATCGAAAATGGAGAAAGGGAAGAAAATTCTTTGGAATATGACTTTTTTGGTGGTGATTTGGGTGCTGTGGTTGGCCAGAAATAGTGTTGTTTTTAACAAAAAATCATCAGTGGATGTATCTCATTTATGTAATCAGGTAGAAGGCCTTCTTTTGAGTTGGGATCCTGGTTGAGAGGCTTCATCTGTTGGGTTAAGGAAGGTGGGTTGCGGATGTTTTTTTTTAGTTCAACTGCTGGGCCTGGGAGAGGTTTGAGAAAGTTCTTTTTTCCAGATTGAGTAGCTGGTGTGGTTAAATTTTTTTCTATCTAGTTATTGTATGCTGGTGCTTGTTGCTAGCAGGGCTTTTTTTTCTTGTAAATGCTCTTGTATGCCTGTTTTCTGATCCATAAATAAATAAATTTTATCTTTCAAAAAAAAGTGATAGCTCTTGGGGAAACCGGCTCAACTCCAAGTGCCGGTGCCACCTCTTGCCTTTTAAAAGCATTCCACTAACTCCTAACTTCACCTCTAAACAGGAAGGTCGCCAAAATTACCCTCTGCTCTACCTCAACACCCATAGTGTCTAGCACCAACTCTACATCTATCAACCATTCTTCAGCCACCTCAGAATTATTTGCTCCCTCAAATACCATACCACACAACCTTTTGAATCTCTCTAAGAGACCCGTATTCATACCTATATCCACATTCTGATTAGCCTGTAATTGAATCAACATTTGTTGACCTTCGGCTAACTGAGCAATGGCGGCCATCATCCGAGCCTCTTCTCCAACCACATGGGGAACACCCCCACCACTACCTGGATTACCTCCATTCACACTGGCCTCCTCCTCAACTCTTTGATCATTATGCTCCATTATTTTCTTGTAAATCACAACACAAGAAACAACATGGTGGAAACAAGTATTAGATGTCAAAAACTCATGCGTTAGTCAAACACACTGCAATGACTCAATGCATGACTTGACATCCTATGGTCCACTACTCAGCCACCCTAACCTTAGTATTTTGTTATACTATGCTTTTCCACTTAACTTTCCAAGACTTTCCATTGGAAAAGAACGTTGATCAGGCGTTCTTCCAATCGGATTTCAAGTCAAGTCCCATGGGTGTCAAAGACACGCATAATAGTCCCAAAACACTAACATCCCAACTTCCGATCATTACCTCAAACTCATACCTCAAGTACAATTCCATCAATCACATGGTCCCCTAACTCGGACCTATAACCTAAGCTCTGATACCAAGTTGTAACATCCCTAACTTCAAAATACACAAAAATTTAAAATTTCCATAAACTTCTTCATTTGAATAAAACCTCAAGTAAGAATTGTCAAGCTTACTTAACATGAATAAATAAACCTCCACATAAAACCCAATAGCAATAGTACTCTAACTTTCAAAAGAAAGAAATGATAAATGAAACACCTATTGCTAGTTCAACTTCCAAAACAAGCTTTGAACAAAAGGACAAAATCATCTACCAAGAGAACTAATAAGATAACCATAAGCCAACATTTATTTTCTCTTCTACCAGACAACCTCTGCCAAATCATCACATCCAATCATCCAATGTCCTCCAGCCTCGTAGTGGACCGCTAACCTTGTGACGTATTTCCAAGCCAGAGACAAGGAAACAGAGTGTGAATATGATATGTTTAATTTCCAAAACACAAGTAATTTCAGAGTCAGAAATCATGAAGATGAGTATGAACAATTTCTCTTTCAACAATGCATCCCATGCATGATACTTATATATTCTGGCCGAAGCCCCTTTTCAAAAGATTTGAGCATCCCATGCCCTGAAAATAGCTAGTACTATAGGTAGTAGTTCGTACGCCCCGAGTACTAAAATTTGGGGTACGTCCCACGCACCCGTTGGACTTACTTTGTGGCCAACCACTGGCCTTACTAACTGCGAGCAACGCCACCCGTCCCACGGAGGCATGCATAATATATATATATGTGCATATTATTCTTTCCATCTCAACTTATGCATTTATGTTCATGCATATCCAACTCATCATGTATTATGTCCATGCATATCAAACTCATCATGCATTATGTTCATGCATATCAAACTCATCATGCATTATGAAACTCGATATAACAACAATAACAGTTAACTTCTTATACACAAAGGAATAGTGAACTAAAACAACCCTGCGAATGTACCATTAAAGATATCATATTCTTACACTCACCGATACCGTGCGGTTCAAACCTTCTCCTTGCCTTTGAGCGAGACCTCAATGCCTTCCTCAAGCGTCCCTGTCAAAACAATTACAATTTCAGTCCATATGAATATATAATTTGACAGGAAGATAACAAAATCATTAAATTAAATCTACTGGATAGATAACTGCATTTAAACCACTTATTAGAGTCTTTAAACAACCCCTAAACCCTTCCAAACACATCCCAAGTCCATACCCGAACACCCCGAGAAACAGCAAAAATCTTCCAAAATTACCCAGCGGGGATTGGTACCTGCCTTTTCAAGGGACCGATACCCGTCCCTCTTCCTACCTCACTACTCAACGGGGACCGGTACCCCACTAATCAAGGGACTGGTACCCGCACCTTTTTCCGCCAGTTTATTTAATGGGGACCGGTACCCCACTATACCGGGGACCGGTGCCCCCTAACTTCCCAGCCCTACTGATACACGGGGACCGGTACCCACCTTTCATGGGAACCGGTACCCCTTCTTCAGCAGGCAATTTTTTTAGAAAGCGTTTTGACGAAACTTAAACAAACTCTTTGAATCCAACCTTCACACACCCAAATCATAACATCTCAAGTGTTATATACATATTGACACTAAACATACTCAATTTGTAGCCTCAAACATCTCTTAAACACACCCAAAATTCCTCCAAAACCTTTGAAAACCACCATTTTCCCCAAAAACGAGATTAAGGATTAAAACTCCGATCTAGCCCTAATTAGGGTCGAAATCAAAAATCAAAAAAAGTGAAAAGCATCTTACTTGTGTCGTCTATGATATTGAAGAAGGAATTCCCTTTCGATTCGCGCTCCAAAACCTTTAAGAATCAATTCTTCCTCTAGCCACCTTTCTCCTTCTCTCTCTCTCTCTCTCTCTACCTTATAATCAAATATTTTGCATAATGTGTATGCTTTACCCTTAATCTAATGACAGTTTTTAGTTAAAAAGACCTAATTGCCCTCTTTAGTAATAGGGTTATTACCCTTGCATGCCACTACACCACTTATTTTATACTTATACCCTTATAAATATATTTTATGACTTAATCCTTTTTTATTTAATTAATCTTACTACTATACTTGCCCAAATGAGTTTCTATTCTCCTACTAACACCGTTGATATTATTTAAAAATATTTCAAATTAAATCATTAGACGTGACGGGTATTACAGTCCTTATTACTGTACTCGGGTGTGTAAAAGCCACCGATGAGAGTGGAAAAGAACAAAAAAATATTTATGGCGGAGTTGAAAAGGAAATAAATTTCATGGTGATATAGTGTGGTTTGACTTTGCCTTCAAGATCTATCATGAGTATGAATGTTGGTTCATAAATAAGATCTCATATTGGATTAGATCGTTAAACTTCATTTTTAAAGTTTGCACACACACACACACACACACACACACTCTTGTTCTATAATGAGCATTTATGTTTCTAGGAAAATAAAATACGTTTAAAGTGTGAGCATTTATATCATGTAATGTGAATTATGTCTCCTGAGTGATTAAACTAGGACTAGTTTGATGATAAATTAATTCACTTTGAATTCTCTATTTTTTATTATTTGTTTGCTTGCATGTTAGGATTGCACATCGTTGGGGGATCACTTTAATTCATTTAAATTGGATCTGATTTTGCATTGAGGGGGAGTAATTGATTTCCATTTCAACTGCATTTTAATTGCATATGATTTCATGTTAAGAAGGAAAATCTCATCGCATTCATTTTTAGTCCTTGCATAATTAAAGGGGAGTTTTTAATTGATTTACACAGTTGTCTTTATCACTTTTCAGTATTTTTTCTTATATTATTTATATTTAATTATTTGTACCTATTCAATGTCTTTGTTATTTTATGACAAAAGGAGGAGAGTAGATTAATCGTGCCTAATGTTTTTGGATGTTAAAGTTGTGCTTTGTAGGAAGATCATTCTTTCAGTGTTTTGGGTATTAATGCAACAACCCAGATTTTTGAAACCATTTTTGAAATATAAATAAAGAGAGAAAATGAGGCATCATGACAGAAATTAACTACCATCTATAATAGCCCAGTAGACAATAAATGAAAGTGCAGCATGAGAACATACATCCACACTCTACAAGATGATCTCCAAAGCCTTGCAAAATTATTACAATAGGATAACCGGGCAATAAAAGAATAAAAGAAAAGAAATACAATGAATCATAGAAAAGCAACCTATTTACTACTAAAATGATGCCAATCTCCAGGGTCATCCAAGAGCCTCCAAGTCCAGCTCAAATCAAGAATGGATCCATTACCTAAAAATAGAGGGTTAGACAAGAGCCTAGTAGAGATAATCTATATCCAAATATCTTTAAAATTGGGACAAGAGATGCGAGTGCGAGATAAATAAAAGTATGCATGAAATGACCATTTTCCATCTCCAAAACTATTTTACTCAAAACCAATGCTCTTTCTTACCTTTTTCCCAAAATGCTCAATTTTGACAAAAATTAAAGGAGATAAGTTAATAGTTTCCAGACCTTTCCAAAATGCTCAACTTTGACGAAATCAAAGGAGATAAATTCATAAGTTTATAAATTACCATTTCCTCTACATTGATGAAATTAATAGAATCCCAGGTGTTTCCTCCACATTGACAAGATCAATAGAGTCACAGTCAACCTTGACGAATTCAAGGGGACATTTCCTCTGCATTGACGATGTCAATAGAGTTCAAAATCGACCTTGACGAATTCAAGGGATCAATACAATATAGTTCCTAGTATTCCCCAACCCGTCAGGAGGGACTAGTGCAAGCCCCCATTGCGCAATGTCATGAGTGCAGATTCCACCATTGAAGGAATGAAATTTCCGATATATAACCTGTCACGACCCTGACCCATCCTCATAGATCCACATGGCAGATGCCAGGTAATCCGCACGATTACCTAAGGCCTAAACATATTATTACTGATTAACATTATATATTTCATATAATGATTCATATTATTGAGGATTTTCATACAAACATAACTGAAATATATTACATCACATCTGGTCCACAAAATCTAACATGTCTTATTTATATTACAGACCCAAAACAAATTGGAAAATGTCTGAGAGCAACTATAAACAACTACTAATACTTATATGAAGACTTAGACTACAAGCTGGTAATACTACGACTGAGGATACTGATCTTCCTCCTAACCTGAAAATAATAATTTTAAAACATAAGCCAAAGTTTGTGTGGGTGACATACACAGTAATATTGGGTTTGCCATGGATATGAATATAAGCTGAAAACTGTACATTAACTTGCATTAACATGAGATAGCTAACAGTAAAGAAAGTGTAACTGTAATAACTGTAAACTGAACCGTGAATATCGTAATATAAATATGCATAACTGTACCGGCAATAAAACTGAATCATATATGTAACATGGCATGACCGGTAATAACTGAAGTCTGAAACTGAATAGTATGAATATTGAGGTTATTTTTCTTTAAACTTGCTTTAATATTTTAAACTGAATTCCTTAAATTCTTTTCTGTTGTTTACTAATATATATTGGCCATACAGGACTGTTCCTGTCATATCATTTTTCGTACCAGGACTGGTCCTGTTATACATAATTAAATCATAAACATACTGAGCATTCCTAGTTGGATTAGCTAGACGTCTGATGCATCATCCTATGATTTATATAGCGGTAAGCTAGTCGACTATACCCCCTAGCTGACAGGGTCCTGCACGCTAGTCAATTATACCCCTAGTGAAGGGCCATATGCCATATCTTCCCCAGACATGGGACTGCTCTTTCATAACATGATATGGCCGTATATAGATTTGTAAATAATTTGCATATCCATGGAATTGTGTTTAGAATATTTAATTAAATAAATCCCTAAAAAAGACAGGGATAATTTAAAATACATACCGTAAAATCTTGATATTAAAGTACAAGTCACTCACCTTGGTCGTGGGTGGTAATAGTATGTCCTGAAAATCAAATAATAAAAATATAATTATTTTCTGAAAGTTTATAAATAATAATTCTTAAATTAATAAATTCTCGGCTTCATGCTTATTTTAGTCTCTTATATTGCCTTAACATAGCCGAAAGGGTCGGGGTAACATTCTTAGGTTTACCCTAAATTTTCCCAAAAATAACAAAGAGGGACTGGTCCCCGTAGGGTTAGGGGACCGGTACCCGCCTAGGTATAAAACCCCTCTGCTCAAGAGGGACTGGTCCCCGATGGTACAAGGGACCGATACCCACTGGGTACCTTTTCCCTTCTGCTTAAAAGGGACCAATCCCCGTAGGGTCGGGGGACCGGTACCCGATGGGAAAATCGCTAAGAACAACTTGAGCTGTTCGATTTTCCCGGGATTGAGATTACAGAATATGGCCCTTAATCTAGTTTTCCCAGTTCTATGAAGATCGAAATGACCTTTACAACACTAACTCGACAAATCTATGTATTGAATTTCATTAAAAATGTCCTAAAATCATTCGATTCAGAAAATTCTTATAATCCTAAAATTTCCAATTCAAGAACGATTTATACATTTTGGTATTCGAATTATATATCGATATGAACGCGTTAGAGTTCTTACCCTAGTGTGGCATTCGATTCATACCTTGGAGCATCGGATTTTGACTTCAATTTCCTCCTTTCTCTTCTCTTTCCCTCTCTCCCGTAGGTTCTGTCTAAGAACCTTTTGTTTTTCTTTTCTTTTTGATTTAATCTCTAATTTTAATTATAATTACATCTTTATATTTAGTTTAGGATAATTATTGAAATTATAAAGTATATTGAATACGTTTTGAATTACACCTCGGTACAGGAAGATACGTCGTAACTACGGTATTTCCTAAGTCGAATTTCATTTAATTTTATAATGTACGGAAATTCTTTTATTGCCCCGTTCGTTTCTAATATTCCTTAATAAATTCCAAAAATTTCTAAACTTTGCCGAAAATTTCTATTTAAATAATTATACTTATTAAAATTTCTTTAAGCTTAATCTGATTATTAAAAATCCTTTAATATTTTTTATTAGTCTTAAACTTAATTATATAAATAATAAGAATTCTTAAAAATAATGCAGTGTTACATAACAAACCTGGATAATTACTCATGTTGAGACCAATTAAAATCTTTCTTTCATTACTACCGTCCATTCAAATGATTTGGGCATCAATCCTCCCAATCCTACCCAATTGACCAACACATGGTTTTCCAAATTAATTCCAATTTAATGATGTCTAAGTATCAACAATATCATAGGATCATATTATCCAAGTTCAATTTCCATAATCAATTTCACCATTATAAGTAGACCCAAAATCTAGGGTTTACAAAATTTGGGGATTTCACCAATAGACTTAGGGATCATAAAATTGATATCATAGGAAGTCCACTAAGAGGTATATGGACACAAACCCTCAAGGAATTGAATGAAATACTTGACCCACAAAGTTCAACTACAAAAATGGTCTCATTCTTTTGAAATATTTAGAGGAAGAAGGGAGCAAACCAATAATAATGACAGATGGGATAGAATACTCTACCGAAATGACAAACTCTTGAACCCCAGGTGAGGGTTTGTGCTTCAATGCTTGATCTAAGCCCATCGATACGTAGAGGGCATTGCGTAAAGCATCAGGTTTCCTCCAAATCCCTATGGATTTAGAGTTAGAGAGGAGAGAAGGAGAGAGATATAGAGAGAGGGAGTGAAATCGCAGGAGAGAGAGGGGAGGGTTAATGGTTGTGTGTGTATTATGAGTGTATAAGTGTTAGAGTTGAGAGAGATGAGTATATAAATGAGTCCCAAAACTCATTTCTGAAACTACCCTTAATGAGTTGTATATCAATATACACCACTGTGTATATTGATATACGATTGGTCTGCCGAAGAAGAGAAAAGATGCATTTCGATATGCAGTCCATGTGCATATCTAAATACAGTCGAATGTAGTCTGAATAGAAAGCTTATATATTGATATGCACCACACGTGTATATCGATATGCGACGAAAATGCTACCCAATAGAGGACTTGCATTTTGATATGTGTTGAGGCACATATCGAAATGCAGTCAACACATGCCAATAGAGGGCATGCATATCGAAATGCAGGGCGGGGGAAATAAACCCTATATCAAAATACAGTTTAATAGTTGGGCATATCGAATGTTGCATATCGAAATGCAACTGGAACAAAGCCACTGCATTTTGATATGCAACAACATTGCATATCGAAATGCAACATTAAGACGGGAAGGTAATAGGTCCTCATATCAAAATAGAGAGGGAGAGAGAGGACCGCGCATATCGAAATATAGTCTTGCCGGATGGATATGGCAAGACTCCGAACGTCAACAAACACTCCTGAATGCTTCCCCGAGCATCTTAAACCTCACACAACCCAAAGACATGTCTCAGGAAGACCCGAAGATCAATAAATCTGAGATACAACCCAAGGAATACATGGGAAAATCAATAAAATATTTGGAATTTGCAAGGAAAAAGATTATAAATTTTCTGGAGTGTGACAATTAGGCTAGGTCTTTCCGATGTAAATATTTTGTCATGAAAATGCCAAAGGGAGATATTGAAATATCCAAAATATGTGATCTTTGATTATTGGAAATTTCATGATTGACAAAATATATTTATTGAATACGTAATCTTTATTTTTTGAAGTGTCTATTTAGGTAAGAGGAAGGATATCAATGTTTTATGTATTTTTATATAAGAATTTGTGAGATTCATTTTTGGAAGCATCATTCGTATTAAATATCTCAAAGTTTGGAAAGCAAAGAATTGGAAGCTACAGCACATGGAAACAATGTTTTGGGACATTCTACTGCCATAATCAAGATAAGACTCAGAAGGAAATAATTATTTGGGAAGTTCAACTGCTATATTATAGTATGAAATGTAGCTTTATCGATATACCGAATTAGAATATTACATCAGAATCAATTTAAGGTCACGAAGTCAAGTTTTGGGGCCAAGTGAAAACGTTTTTCTCGAGCGAATTGGGTTTTGGAAAAGCAAGCCGCGGGAGAAGATTTTGGAATCGAGTGAACATAGTTTCCCTTGAGCAACTTTTGATTTGCTCGAGCGGCTTCCAACTCGCTCGAGCGCCTGACAGATTCTATAAATTTATAACCGTGTCTAGGGTTTTCATAGAAACATCTTGGGTGTGGTTTTTGTAAGAAACACTTCTGAATATTATAGCATATGTTCTTGAAGTCTTAGAACTTCAAACCTTGAAGTCAACATGATGATCTAAGCAATTCTAACGTGTTAAAGACTTCTTCAAGGGATTTTCGAATCTCTCTTTTCTTTCTGTGGTTGATTGAGAATACTTGAGGTGGATTTTGTGAGTTGATTGGAGGGCATGTGGATTGATTGCATGCGGTGGATCATTCACTAGGAACGGTGTACGAGCGAGTCAGCATATGGTCTTTGGGTCAACCGAGAGAGAGTCAAGATTGTAGATATGAGTCCTATGTAACTATTCAATGAGTATATTGTCACGACCCATTCCAGAATATATTAAAAATATAAAAAAACTGGCAATGGATAATGACTACAAAGTACCACAACTAAAAACTCAAGTGATAAAAATCACCACAACTCAGAGATCTACTGAAAAATAAAAACCAACGCAGCGGAAATATGAATATAAAAACTCCCAACAGTAGTCTGTAAAAGAACAACTCCACCAACTAAGAACACTAGTCTCAACTGAACCAACAAAGTAAAACAGTCTATATCTCAAAACTCTC
>NMUG010003084.1:0-15191 GCA_002855965.1 Monotropa hypopitys
TTGATAATTTCGGATTTACTTTCCAATTCTACCAAAATATCATTTCTTTCCTTTTCAAAACTTCTAAATTTTTCAGATAAATTAAAATGATCAAATTGTAATTTTTAAAATTCAGAGTTTTTGGAATTTTAATTCTTTTCTTAGATTCAATATTTTTTCATCTTGGTCCTTTTTTAAGAATTTGAAATACCTGTATTCACTATTTATCTCATCATATTCTTTATTAGTTTTGAAATTATCATAGACATTTGATGAACTATGTATAGGAGTAGATGGAGTAGGAGAGTCAGCAGTAGCAATCAACACTGAATAGCCGGGATTAGGCTCATTAGTGACAAAACTGCTTCTCACTTCCTCCTCGTCGCTTGAATCGTCCCAAGTGGCTTTTAGACCTTTTTGAGAATTTCTCTTATTTTTCAAGGTGTGAGCACACTCGGATGCAATGTGACCAAAACCTTGACATGCATGACATTGAATCTGTTTAGAAATGTTTCCTTTTGAAGAACGAGAAGAATTACTAAAATTTTTAGATTTTCGAAGTTTCATAAATTTTTTAAATTTAGAAAATAAAGCGATATCTTCTTCATCGTATTCTTCTTCATCATCACTCTCATCATTAATGATAGTTTCCTTAGTAATGGTTTTAAACGCAATTCCTTTGGATTTTTGAGGATACCTATGTTGTAGATGATTAAACTCGTATGTTTGGATTTTGCCTACCAGTTCATCAAACGTCATTGAATCTACTTTGAGTCTTTCGTCTATTGCATCAACTTTAGATCTAAAACGATCTGGTAAAGATCGAAGTATTTTATGACAAATTTTTAAGTTGGTTAAAGGCTCACCAAGAGAGTGAAAATTATTAACGATATCACTTAGTCTTGTGATAAAAACGTCAAATGTTTCATCTTCTGCCATTTTAAGTTCTTCAAATTGAGTGGTCAAACATTGCAATTTTGAAACTTTGACAGTGTGTGTTCCCTCATGATAAATCTGTAAAGTATTCCACGCTTCATTAACAGTGACACAAGAAGACACAAGACTAAATTGAGACCGACTCAAAGCACCAAAAATAGCAGATAAGGCTTTAGCATTATATTCATAGCTATTATTTTCATACGCGTTCCATTCTTGCCAATCTTTGATTTTAATTTCTTTAGTTATAGGATCTTCTACAATGGGAGGAGTGTAACGATTTAAAACAGATCTCCAAACACGAATATCTAATGATATAAGGTAATTAATCATTTTAATTTTCCAATAACCATAATCATTACCATCAAAATATGGAGGACGAGAGTTGGAAGCACCTTCGCGGGGTATATTCGAATCCATAGCAAAATAAGGATCTTATCTCAAGACGTTAATCTTAAAATGAGATATCTTGCTCTGATACCAATTGAAATTACATGCAATGGACTCAACATAATAAGTCTAGAGGGGGGTGAATAGACTTTTTAAACTTCTTTAATTCTTTTTGAGATTTATCAATTAATGAACCAAGTGGAGAGAAATAATGACAATCACAGTTCAATCATAATCACAGTTTATTCTATATATCAACAATATAAACAAACGTATGAAACTATGACTCGCGAATTCACGAAACATAAAAATGATCAACAATGATCTACAAAGTTTGGATACGACAATATCGATCAAATAAAATAATCAACACTTATTACCAAAGTGATAACAGTTATCGAAACAAATATGTCATTGTCTTGAAAAGCCCTAAATCCGTTAATGAATAACGGTGGGTAAAGCTCAAGACAAAGGGACAACAATTGAGTACAAACTCATCAACAAGAAGTTAGAACTCCCTGAAAGTATCACTTGTGTGTATACATTGTATATACGTTGTATGTGTATCACAGATTTGTATCCTTCAATTTTGCAATGTATATCACACCCCTGTAAATCTTTGCACTGTCACTCTCTGATGCAGCAACACAAAACCACTTGCATAAATTCACAATTGCACAAAGGATTGTGTAAATCCCCAATCTGGTTTGCACTATGGTTGTAGTGCAACATCTCAAATCCTCTTACTGAAAAAGGACCCTCGAATGTGTATATCTCAATTTGTCTCTCTATCAGCAACTCCACAAAAACCTTCTACACCCCAAACAAAAAAAATCCTCTCTGTCGATAGGACTCTCTTCAAACTCAGTTTGTCTACTCCAGCTCACAATTCTCGATCTCTATGTTCTGTCAAAAATCCCCAACACCCGTACAGCCCCTCTTTTTTTAGTCGTATACCTCTCTGCACTTTTTATCAAATTCCTCTATCTCCCGAATGGAAACCCAGTATTATAAATTGCGAAAATGGAAACCTGCCGAAATCCCTTCCTCTGTGCGATTGCTTCTGCGATTTGTATAACCATGGAATGAATCGATCTGATTTTTGGAAACAAATTGCACAGTTGTTGATCTGAGCTTCGCGAATCTGCGAATAATCTGTTTGATTTTTGGAAATCGCTTTTGTCGATTGATGGAAATCCTTGTATATGTATTGCGTGAGATTATACTAATACTAGATCTGTATATGCGATCAATTTGGATAGAACCCATTTTGGAAACAGAAGACTTTCGATCAAAAACCTGCGCGAAACCCATCTTCTCCACAATTACGCTCAAGCGAAATCAATTTCGCTCAAGCGAATGTTGAGGAACCGCTCGAGCGAAACTTGGGCCGTGGCTTGGGCTTTGGGCTGTTGATATTTTGGTTTTGATCTATTTTGGGCTGCTGAACTTGATCTTGAGGAATTTCAATTTGGTTTTGTACATGCAATTATAAACAAAAATTATATATTGGACCTTCATTTTATAACACAAAATAATTACTCAATTTAAATAAATTGATTTATTGAGCATGATTTATTGAATTAAATAAATAAAATAAATTGTTTCGAATAAAACGCAAGGCCAACAAATTAGAATATTCGACCCGGAAAATGGCCAACACTAAAAATACTAACAACTTGGCGGCCAAAGTGGACAATATTGTGCAAGGTGGGGGCGAGGCGTTACATATGGTATCAGAGCCTGCACCAACCAAAAATGTGGGACCGGAGGAGAATCTTGACCTTACACGAGAACGTGTGGTCCAAGTGGGGAAGATTGTGACACCCCAGTCTAAGGTGTCAACTGGAGTCCCGGAGGGGAGATCCGGGTCAATGGACAAGTCCCACATCGTTTGGTGGATGTAAGTTATGTGTACTATAAATAATAGATCATGAACCTACCTTGCACAAGGCCTTTTAAAGACGTGCGGGCATCAAATCCCATTGCAACATCCCAGTTAAGCGTGCTCGTCCTGGATTAGTCCAAGTATGGGTGACCCACCCTGCACAATATTGTCCGCTTTGCCCGCCAAGTCCCAGTGGACTTCTCAGGGGGTCACCCATCCTTGGAATAATCCAAGATGTGCACGCTTAACTAAGATGTTCTAATGGGTTTTGACGCGCACACGGATTTAAAAGGCCTTGTGCAAGGTAGGTTCATGACTTATTATTTATAGTACACATAACTTACATCCACCAAGCGATGTGGGACTTGTCCACTGACCCGGATCACCCCTCCGAGACTCCAGTTGACACCTTAGACTGGGGTGTCACAATCTCCCCCACTTGGACCACACGTTCTCGTGTGGGGTCAAGATTCTCCTCTGGTCCCACATTTCCGGTTGGTGCAGGCTCTGATACCATAACTGTCATGCCACATCCCGGACAACTGTAGAGCCAACCAACCAGAGACGGACACGTAGCAATCAACCACCACTAATCCTAAATACCACTCTCAACAAGAACTGAAAAGAAACTGCTGAAATGAAATAATAATATTCTAATAATACAACTGAAAACTCCACAACTCCTCACACAAATAACCCACTCTCTGAACACCTACTACACACGCTGATATGATAATACAGACTTAAATAAATAGAAAACTCTCAAAAATACATTAAATATACCTGAAACAGATCTACTGAAAACTCATCACAACAAATACTCCTGCACCTCAACTGCTGCTGCTGGACTGATGGACTCTAACCAGAACTCGAATCACCAATCACCTGGAAGGGAAAGGAAGGGTCAGCTAGGGAAAACTGGTGAATACTCAAATGAAAAATATAAAGTAAAGGGATTAAAATAGCTATGGATCACCTTAGATATTAAAATACTTATTTACCCACACTCTCTCTCACACACCACTATAACGCACACCTAAATACACATCACATCACACCAGAACATACATCACACCACACCAGAACACACACCAGAATACACACCACACCACACCAGAACACATACCACACCATACCAGAACACACACCACACCACACCAGTACACACACTATACCACACGAGAACACACACCACACCACACCAGTACACACACCATACCACACCAGTGAGCCATAATATCCAAGGGTCATTAAGTCCGGTGACCACCCGTTTAATTCAGATCTGATACCTTGGGGACATCCTTGGATAGGCACAAGAAATGATCCAGGTGCCGCTACACCAGTCCCAGCGGTAAGGACAGTACCACCTGTACATATAGTACAATATCTCATTTAACCGTGAGAACCCGGCTACACCACCCATTGTACATATTGATCCATGGAACAACCTTTTCCACAGCAAGGCTGTTTTAGTTCACCAAAAATCCTTCTTTTTAATTTTATGAAAACCCGCTCATTTTATTATTCTCAAAACACCTTACACCATTTAAAAATTCACCTCTCTCCACCCCGACTTTTTTTTATAAAACACTTTCTTTATAATAATAATTTCACCATTTTATTTCTCAAATTACCCACCAAAACATTCCCCAAAATCTGTGATCCCTAGATTTATCAATTTTTGCAAAACACATTTCAAAACACACATTTGTACATATATATATATATTGAAATGACTCTAAATTATGTAAATCACAAAGTACTCACCTAACACCAAAAGACCAACTAAGCTGAAGATCCCCCTAAAGAATATGCTCATCCTCACACGACGCTGAAGACGATAACAGCTCCTCACCTAACAATCACCCAGAAATGCAACTATAAGAACAGAATCGCGATATAGAAATTTAACGAAATTAAATATCATTTTAAACGCTTATTTAAGCATTCGGGAATTAATTCTGACAGATAGAGGGGAAAGGTTCCATGTGAACAACACTTGCGCATGGGTTAGTCCTGGTGATTCTCAGGGTTAGAGTCCCAACAGACCCAGGCTAGTTCTGGTGGTTCTCAGGGTTAGAGTCCTTACCGTTGTTATTTTCCTTACTGCTAGGAGCGCTATGAGCAGCTCCTGAATTCATTACTTATTGTACTGAGAATGATTCTCAGAGTTACAGTACTGTTCCAAACGTATGGTCAGCGGATGTAATAACCCTTGGCTATAATTAATAGAGACGAGATTGTTGATATTGAGATGGATCCGATTGATCCTATGATATTTTGTACCACATTGTGAATGATTATGAAAAGAGGAAAAAGAGATCAGAAGAGTTTTCTAAAGAGAATGAGAACTAAAGTGATTTTAAAATGAGAAAGGAAAGAAATGGATTTTGAGAAATGAAAGAGATTTGTGAAAAAAATAGAAATGTTTTGAAAAGGAATTGAAGAGATTTGAGAAATGAAAAAAGAAAAGATTATGATAGTGTTTTATAAGTTGAAAAGAATATGAAAAGTATTTTGAGATTCAAAGAGTTTTATCGAAAAGAAAATGACAAATGATATATTATAAAAGAGAAAAAGGGAAAATGGGCTTGAAAAGGAAATATTTTGAAAGACACACATATTTTGAGATATATGATCCATAGCTCTGATACCACAAATTGTCATGCCCCAACTCGAACGACTATAGAGCCAACCAACCAGGAACATACACATGGCAATCAACCACCTCTAAACCAAAACACCACTCTCAACAAGAACTGAAAAGAAACTGCTGAACTAATATAATAATAATATACCTGAACAATCTACTGAAACACCAACTCCTCACACCTATACTACTGCTCAAATGCTGGACTGCTCAACTGCTCAACTGCTCAACTTCTTAACTGGTGGACTGGTGAATTCTAACTGAACTGAAACAATGATCACCTGAAAGGGAAAAGGGAGGGTAAGCTAGGGAAAACTGGTGAATACTCATATAAAAAACATAAAGTAGAGGGAGTAAAATAACTATGGATCACCTTTATCTTTCAAAATACACCCACACACCCACACCCCAACGCACACCTTTTCAAAATACATTTCTTTTATAAAACACCCATTTAAACACACACTCCTTTTTAAAAACACACTTTCATCTTTTAAAAATTCAACTTAAAATCTTTTAGATAAATCCACCAGAAAACAAGAGAAAAACACCAGAAACTAAGTCGTCATACCACAACACACCACACCATACCTACAAACACACCATACCATACCTGAACACACACCACAACACACCATACCTGAACACACACCACAACACACTACACCTGAACACACACCACACTATACCACACATCACCTGTGATCCATAATAGCCAAGGGTCATTAAGTCCGGTGACCACCCGTTAAAGTCAGATCTGATACGCTGGGGATATCCTTGGATAGGCACAAGAAATGATCTAGGGGCCACTACACCAGTCCCAGCGGTAAGGACAGCACCACCTGTACATATAGTACAATGTCTCATTTAACCATGAGAACCCGGCTACACCACCCGTTGTGCATATTGATCCATGTAACCACCTATTCCATAGCAAGGCTATTTAAGTTCACCAAAATCCTCCTTTTTAATTTTATAAAAAATCATTATTTTATTTGATCTCTCAAAATACCTTACACCATTTGAAAATTCACCTCTCTCTACCCCCGACTCCTTTTCATAAAACACTTTCTTTTAATATTAAATTCACCATTTTATTTCTCAAATTACCCACCCAAAATCTGTGATCCTTAGATTTATCACCTTTCGTAAAACACCTTTCAAAACACACATTTGATATATAAATATAAAAATGATTAATAAATTCCGGGAAGGTGAAAATTAATAAAATATAATAAATTAATTTAAGAGGCTTAAATAAGCGTTTAAATGATATTTAATTTCGTTAAAATTTTATATTGCGATTCTATTCTTATAATTGCATTTCTGGGTGATTGTTAGGTGAAGAGATGTTATCGTCTTAAGCATCGCGTGAGGAGGAGCATATTCTTTAGGGGGATCTTCAACTTAGCTGGTCTTTTGATGTCAGATGAGTACTCTGTGATTTACATAATTTAAAGCCATTTCAATATATATATGTATAAATGTGTGTTTTGAAAGGTGTTTTGCGAAAAGTGATAAATCTAGGGATCACAGATTTTGGGGAAATATTTTGGTGGGTAATTTGAGAAATAAAATGGTGAAATTATTATTATAGAGAAAGTGTTTTATGAAAAAATGTCGGCGGTAGAGAGAGGTGAATTTTCAAATGGTGTAAGGTGTTTTGAGAATAATAAAATGAGGATTTTTTCATAAAATTAAAAACGAGGATTTTGGTGAACTTAAATAGCCTTGTTGTAGAACAGGTGCTCCCATGGATGAATATGCACAACGGGTGGTGCAGCCGGGTTCTCACGGTTAAATGAGACGTTGAACTATATGTACAGGTGATACTGTCCTTACCGCTGGAACTGGTGTAGCGGCCCCTGGATCATTTCTTGTGCCTATCCAAGGTTGTCCCCATGGTAGCAGATCTGACTTAAATGGGTGGTCACCGGACTTAATGACCCTTGGATATTATGGCTCACAGGTGTGGTGTGGTGTGTGTTCTAGTGTGGTGTGTGTTCTGGTGTGGTGTGTGTTCAGATGTGGTGTGTGTTCAGGTGTGGTGTGGTGTGTGTTCAGGTGTGGTGTGATGTGTGTTCAGGTGTGGTGTGGTGTGTGTTCTGGTGTGGTGTGATGTGTGTTCAGGTGTGGTGTGATGTGTGTTCTGGTATATGTTCTGGTGTGGTGTGACGTGTATTCTGGTGTGGTGTGGTGTGTGTTCAGGTGAGGCGTATGTGTTCTGGTGTGATGTGTGTTCAGAAACGGACACGTGGCAATCAACCACCACTAATCCTAAGCACCACTCTGAAAAAGAACTGAAAAGAAACTGTTGAACTGAAATAATAATATTCTAATAATACAACTGAAAACTCCACAATTCCTCATACAAACAACCCATTCTCTGAACACCTACTACACATGCTCATATGATAATACAGACTCAAATAAATAAAAAAAAACTCCCACTCAACTACACTTAAGGAAAACTCTCAAAGTACTACAATAGAAACCTGAAAACAAAACTACTAAAACTCCTCACCACACCTACTCCTGCACCTCAACTGCTACTGCTACTGCTCAACTGCTGGACTGGTGGACTCTAACTGAACTGAAACAATGATCACCTGGAAGGAAAAAGGGTCAGCTAGAGAAAGCTGGGAATACTCAAATAAAAAATATAAAGTAGAGGGAGTAAAATAGCTATGGATCACCTTATATATTAAAATACTTATTTACCCACACACTCACATACACCACTATAACGCACACCTAAACACACACCACACCACATCTGAACACACAGCACACCACACCTAAACACACACCACACCACACCAGAATACAAACCACACCATACCAGAACACACACCACACCACACCAGAACACATACCACACCACACTACACCAAAACACACACTACACCATACCAGAACAAACACCACACTACATCTGTGAGCCATTATAGCCAAGGGTTATTAACTCCGGTGACCATCCGTTTAAGTCAGATCTGATACCTTGGGTACATTCTTGGATAAGCAACAAGATATGTTCCAGGGGCCACTACACCAGCCTCAGTGGTAAGGACTTGCACCCCTCCAGGTGCAAATATATATATATATATATATTAATATTACTATATGCATTGCACCACCTGTGCATATTGATCCATGGAACCACCTGTTCCACAGCAAGGCTATTTAAGTTCACCAAAATCCTCCTTTTAATTTTTACAAAAAAATCCCTTATTTTATTTGATCTCTCAAAACACTTTACACCATTTGAAAATTCACATCTCTCCACCCCCGACTCCTTTTAATAAAACACTTTCTTTTACTAATTAATTTCACCATTTTATTTCTCAAAAGTACTCACCCAAAGCATTTTCCCCAAAATCTGTGATCCATAGATTTATCATCTTTCGCAAAACACCTTTTAAAACACACATTTGTTACATATATAATTAAAGGGCTCTAAAATATGTAAATCATAAAGTACTCACCTGATACCAAAAGACCAGCTAAGCTGAAGATCCTCTCAAAGAATGTAGCCGAAGATGATAACGGCTCCTCACCTAGCAATCATCCATAAATACAAACATAAGAATAGAATCGCGATATTAAAATTAGGTGAAATAAATATTAATTTAGGAGGCACAAATTGTCCCGCCCCGCCCCAGACGACTGTAGAGCTAGCCATCCAAGGACGGACACATGGCAATCAACCACCACTAAACTAAACACCACTCTCAACAAGAATTGAAAAGAAACTACTGAACTGAATATATATATATATAACTCTGATGATACAACTGAAATCTCTACAACTCCTCACACACACAGCTCACTCACTGAACACCTGCTACTCATGCTAATATGGTAATACAGACTTAAATAAATAGAAAACTCTCAAAATACATAAAATATACCTGAATAATCTACTGAAAACACCAACACCTCACACCTCTACTACTCCTGCTCAACTGCTCAACTTTCCAACTCCTCAACTGATGGACTGGTGGACTCTAACTGAACTGAAACACCGATCACCTGGAAGGAAAGGAAGGGTCATCTAGGAAAAGCTGGTGAATACTCATATGAAAAATATAAAGTAGAGGGAGTAAAATAGCTATGGATCACCTTATATATTAAAATACTTATTTACCCACACTCTCTCACTCTCTCACACACACCTGAATGCACACTTTTTTTAAAATCCATTCCTTTATAAAATACTCATTTGAATTCTTAAAACTCTTTTTAAAACCGTTTTAGAACACCCAACAACTCACACAACACCTTTCAAATTCATCTTAAGATCTTTTAGATAAATCCACCAGAAAACAAGAAAAAAGCACCAGAAACTGAGTCACCTCACCTGAACACACCACGCCTCGTTTGAACACGCACCACACCTCACCTGAACACACACCACATCACACCAGAACACACACCACACCACACCAGAACACATACCACACCTGTGAGCCATAATAGCCAAGGGTCATTAAGTCCGGCGACCACCTATTAAAGTCAGATCTGATATCCTGGGGACATCCTTGGATGGGCACAAGAAATGATCCAGGGGCCGCTACACCAGTCCCAGCGGTAAGGACAGTACCACCTGTACATATAGTACAATATCTCATTTAACCATGAGAACCCGGCTGCACCACCCATTGTGCATATTGATCCATGGAATCACCTGTTCCACACCAAGGCTATTTAAGTTCACCAAAATATTCCTTTTAATTTTATGAAAAACCCCTCATTTTATTATTCTCAAAACACCTTACACCATTTGAAAATTCACTTCTCTCCACTCCCGACTCTTTTTCATAAAATAATTTCATATAATAAAATCACCCGTTTTTATTTCACAAATTACTCACCCAAAATATTTCTCCCAAAAATATGTGATCCGTAGATTTATCACCGTTTGCAAAACATCTTTCAAAACACGCATTTGATATATATATATATATATATAATAATGGGCTCTAAATTATAAAATTCACAGAGTACTCACCTGACACCAGAAGACCCGCTAAGCTGAAGATTCCTCTTAACAAATCTGCTTGCTATGACGCTGAACTGAAGATGATGGTGCCCTCTCCCTACCTAAAAATCACCAAACGCATATATAAGAAATATGATCACGAATGTGCATGCTTATTTTCTACTATAATTAATTCTCCTTATTTTATTTATTCCTCCTTAATTTAATCATTCTTTTTAAATAACTAATCAACTTTAAATACCATTCAAATTTTATTATTTCCGCCACCTTTTAATTATTTCTCCTCTTATTTATTTTTATAATAATTTCCCCCTCCCAAATTAAATTTAATATTAATTAATATAAAGAGGAGGAGGAGACATTCATTTTTCAAAAAACAAAATGCATTGTATTGCATTGTTTTTCATGCATCATCATTTTTTAGCCCCGCATACGATTTGAAATACCTCCCAAGACTGTACGTATAATGGTATATATTTAATTGTAACTTGAAAATTCAAAGTCCATATGTTGTCAGAATCCTTAAGGATCTTCTGTTGTGTACTGACTTAAGTGGAGTATTTATGTATATGTAACAGTACAGCCTGTCCATCTTGTAGGTTCCTTGATCCTAACCCGAACGGCTCACAAAATCCGAATGAGAATGAATGCTAACGGATCCACCCTGCAACCACAGAAAATAGTTGGAGTTGCATGGCACTGTCCGTCGGAATAACACTACGATGCCTAAGTCAGATGGGTGTGTATGAGAGATAAATTTAACAACGTAAGTTCTCTATGAAAACTAGAATGAACTGAGAGCTTACCCAATCTACACTATTTATATTTATAGTTTTGCCATAGCGCCTAATACTGTGTCATTATCGCTAATTGTCCTGGGTAATCCGTTGCAATCCATGGGAGCATCCAAGCTTTCCATTCTGATCAAGACGAGATCATGTGTGATCTAGTAATAATCCGGCCAATGAATGTGTTGATCCAGTAATCTGTTATCCTGCCCGTTGGGTCGTAGTCCGGAGACCAGTAGTGTTGTACGACAACAGATCCAACCGGGCTATAGCTCCTTGCCTTGTCTTTCCCCTATGGTCGGGTTCAAGGTACCCCACCGGGCTACCTTAGCACTGCACTGCCACATGGCCCAAATGGTATGTTGGGATGGCAGCCCACCAGTCGGCCCATTCGACCCATCCAGTCCATATTAGGCCTGCCGTCAATGTAACGACTCGTCCCAATAATCATTTAAATTAATACGAATATTGGACAAGTGACGGTACAAAGAAACCCTCAAACACACTTTCCCAAAAACCAAAGGAATTGAAACCTCAATAATCACCAAAAGTTCACCTTACCACTAGAGACAAGCAAACCACAAAAGGGAAAACCCCAACATGAAACATCAACTCCATCACAGCGGAAGGCAAAGTACATGACAATAAAATACTACAACCCAACAAATGCTAAAGAAGAACTTTCTGAATATTACAACACATCCTATTACATGGGTTAAACATGCCCAACAAGTCTAAAAAGTACTACCAACAAAGAAGGCCCCACATTGGCCAACCAACTCCAATACCTACCAAGACAACCTGCAACCTCAACTGGGAGAGCTAGCAATACTTCAAGCTGACTCTAGTGGACCCAAAGCCTCAAACTCCTTATTCTAGATTTCCAAGCAAGTAAAAAAGGGGGAAACAGATTACAAGGAAATCCAAGAATTTGATTAGATATGAAGGTCTAAACATATGACTAACAACGTTCTTACACTTTTACGAAGTTAACTTGCTGTGACAACTAACAATGTTGTGAATTACTCATAAATTCACTTGCCATTTAAATCGACTAATGGTACTATCATCACCATGCCCAATGTCACGCCCCGGATTTCCAAACCATTTTTTTAAATGGAATAAAAGAGTGATTTATTATGAAACCATATTTGCCACACCACAAGACAAGGGGCCGTGAATTATAAAACATACCTCTTTACAAAGTTTATGTAAAACATGCGGAAGAATGGGATTTTAACAATTCTTTATACAAACTTGCTTGCAATTGAAATGATGTAACAACTCTTTAAATAAAGGGGAATGCCCGTAGGCTACAAGAGGGAAAAGTAGGGGAAAGTTGTAGTGCATAAATGAAATAAATATGAAATACTCCTCACACAGAAAAGGAACTGGAGCAAGCTAAAGCCAATTTCTCACTACTAGCTATCCAACCCTGCAACCCTGTAAAGAACTGTAGAAAAAGGGTGAGTCATAAAGACCCAGCAAATATGCACCTATCAAGTGCAAATGTAACTATGGTGACATGTGCAAGTGGTGTGAATTCTTATGATGCAATCCCAAGCATGACAATGTCTCACAACCTCAACACCACTACTAAGTCACTAACCAAGTCAAGACGTATAAGTCTAACCAAGACTTTCGTCAACTCAAGCATACTAAGAGACAACCCAATCATTTGGATTCACTCAAGGCCAACAATCACATAAGTCACAATCCTCTCTTTTCTAAGTATTTCCATCTACACAACTAGGCAACGCGTACTAGTACAAGGACCATAAGGGCCAAGGACCTCAACTACGATCGCACGACATGGTGAACTATCACCTTATCTAGGGAGGACACTCCCAAAAACACAACCCAGCTACTACAATGCCAAGGCTTTCTACTATCCAAGAAGAACCAAGCTTTCACCGTTTAATTTCACAACTTAGCCAAATACTAACAAGTAGCTAGTTCCATGACTTAGCCAAACGTCACAATCCACCAAACCATATCATATCCGACTATCCTCTATGTATATACGTATACATATATATAGGTACACATTGGTGAATTGATTATCTTATTTTAATAGTGTGTTCGACTCCCGGCTTAACATCACTTTGAAACCAAGTCGCATGAGTCTCGGTCGCCTCACTAAATAAGGACCGGCTTACCCCAAACATGGACTATATTTTAAAAAGGTAACATGAGTATCGAACCGTCCCACGAGTAAGGATCGGCCTACCCCAAACGTGGACCATCATTTTGAAAACCAATTTGGAAAACCATTAAGCCCGGGATCGATTTAGAGTCTCCTTGGCAAGGACAAGGATTGACTCACTCACATCAAAGTGCCACGAGAAATGCACTATCATACGAGGTGTCACGAGGGATACACCATCACATACGAAGTGCCACGAGGGATGCACTATTACACGAGGTGCCACGAGGAATGCACCGGATACGAGGTGTCACGAGGAATACACCAACTCACAAAGTTCCACAAGGGATGCACTAACTTACAAAAATCAAGGACCACATCATTTGGTCACCTACACCACCTTCACAATTTGGTTATTTAAAGTTAGTTGTTTAATAGGTGAATTTAATAGATTTTAAGTGCGAATCAAAGGAGATGAATTCTCCATCAAGGGCAACGAGTTTGCCAACGAGGGACGAGTTCCCAAATCGATGGTGACGAATTCACCCAAATCATTTCTACCGCAAGTGTCGATAGCCTAGGAACGAGTTCCCTAGTCTAGTGTGACGAATTTACACACACAAACCCAAATCTCTTCACCAAGGCATTTCATCGGACGCCTACTGTGCACAAATGCACACAAGGATCCTAGTCACCAAGGACACCTAAATTTGATCACCTAACTTCTCAATTATCAACTCAAGACCACCTACAAGGGCCTAACCAAAACTTCAAGGCTACACACGCAAGAGCCTAAGTAGAATCTCCCAAACTCGTCCAATGTCACTTACAAGGACTTAACCAAGATTCAACACTTCTACGAAATCATGAATCACACACGAGTGCCTCTCGGGCATTCTAGCGAACACCTAGTGGGTACAAGGTCGTCGCTTAATTCCACTAAATTTAACACCTAGGACCAAACCCCCAATATCTCATCAAACTCCAATAATTGAATTATGAGTCCTAGACCTCAATTCACTATCGCATATTCCTACAACCATCAAGAACACTCTAATCCAATGCAAGGATGAGTTCAATTGTCTTTAATCAAAACATGTCAAATCTCATAATTTCCAAAACATGAGTTTTTAAGAAAACCTTTGATTTTAATTATGTGAATCAATTTAGTGGCCTAACACAATCACATAGACACAAGATAGAGGCATATTTACCTCAAGCTCCAACAATGGCGGGAACCCTAGGTGAGGGTGTCTTGACACCAGCACGAACTATGCACATCAATAGAGAGCCAATGTAATACCCATAACTATTTTTAATAATTTAAAAATAAAATATACCTATTTTTATTAAAAAAATATGGAGAAGTAAATTATATTTTTAAGTGGTTAAATATATTAATGAAAGAAAGA
>NMUG010003085.1:0-15191 GCA_002855965.1 Monotropa hypopitys
TGAAGTTAAAGAAAAGTGGAATGATATTATGAAAAGGCAGAATATTGTGAAAGATCTTGAATCAAATAAATATTCTATAAATATTAAATTATTAAGAAATATGAAGTGGCTTTGTAAAAGAGGTGGAATATTGTGATATGTAATAAGAGATAATATATGTAATGAAGAGAATGAATTATGAATGAAATCATAATAAGAATGAAAAGATGAGAAAGAGAAAGGGTGTAAAGATAAGTACATACAAATTGTAGGACCATGCTCATTGGTTAAATTGAGTGTATGTACAAATTATGCGGCTATGCTCATTGATAAAATTGAGTGAACACATAGAAAGTGCTGCCATGCTCATTAGTAAAATTGAGTGTATATATAGAAAGTGCAGCCATGCGTATACGTACAAAATATACAGTTATGTTCATTGGTGAAATCCTTGAAATGGAAAGGTGGAATCTAGAATTTATCAAATAATATGTACAAATCATACAACCTTGTTTATTGATAAAGCGGTATGAATGTGAATCCTTAGAACATAAATGAGGAAATGCTTAAAGATATGAACATGTTGGTATAAGATATAAAGGATATATATATGGGGTCCCGTTCTATGGACCAATTAACTTACCAATTATCTTACCAATGTGTTCAACAGAACATGTTTTGGGGTGCAACTGTCATAATCCAAATCATTCACGATGTTCAAATTAATAAAATATATGATCCTGCAAAAATTCATCTCAATCGGATATCGATAAGTGCTTCATCCAAACAGTTGCACAAAAAACTTGATAGGGAGTGGTGTTACATGCAACTGTTTAGATGAAGCATTTATCGATATCTGATTGAGATGAATTTTTGCAGGATCATATATTTTATTAATTTGAACATCGTGAATGGTTTGGATCATGATATTTGTGCCAAAAACACATTCTATTGAACACGTCGGTAAGTTAGTTGGTAATTTAATTGATCTATAGGACCTGATATATATAGAAATAAAGGAAATGGAAAAAGGGTTGTAAAGAGAAATATTGGATAAAGAAAGTAAAATGACTATTGCTTCTCTTATTTATGCATTTTTATAGTATTCACTAGTCGTCATCATTGATGCACGCTTGTACTTTTCTTTTTAGGTGTTTACAGCTAGAGTTCACAATCCAGTCCAACTGCAATTGTGTCAGAGTGTGTTGTGGTAATAGGGAGTCTTTTATCTTATCCTTTGATATATTTTAAGAGGATGTTTATCTCTCATTTGAGTCTGCTTTCAGATTATTGAGTTGAGTCGTAGTAGTTGTTGAGGAGTTGTAGTGGAGTTGTATCGGGCATGTTGCCCTGAAATTTATTTATTTGAGTTGTTTATATCAACAGCGTTGTTATCAGTTTAGAGGTTTATTTCAGTTGTGTTTAGATTAGCATATATTGTCGCCATGTGTCATCCTTAGATAATTGTCTTTATAGTTATCAGGGATGAGGCGTGACATGGGGACCCTGGGATAGAGCTGATCCTTGAGATCCTGCACATAATTTGTGGATTGCTCTAGGCGCGCACCTCTGACACAGCTGTGGATCCTGCTGTTGTGCTCGCTGGGCTGAGGGAGATCCATGACAACCTTCTGCCACTCCCGGCGATTGGGTGGATCTCTCATCTCTCTATCTTGTTGTTGGATCCTCCATTATCCTTCCGGTGCCACCCTCTACTTTTCGAAAAGAAGCAGGTGGATGTTGCGGTCCTGACTCATGTGAGGAGCCACTGGGGGTTGGTGGTGGTGGACAACGGGCCCTTCCTTCTATTGAGGCTGTTTGGACAACCTCGCCACTTGTTTTTCCAGTGCTTGATCACCTAGTTCTGATACCTAATTATTTCCACTAAATCCTCATCTTTGATCGACCTGGATCTGGATAGAGACTGAGAGTATTGCGAATGAGACCGACTGTCTTCTTCTTGGGAGTACTCCCCCTCCCTGCTATCGAAGTCCATGACTTTGGGATAGTCGTCCTGGGTCCTCTATATGTCACACTCGTCTCAAATTAAAATAACTTTAATCGACTCATTAAATATTTATAAAAGAAGTGGGGAAGAGAAATAATAATTGTAAATACTTAAGAGCATTTTTAGTTAATTAAAAATAAGGTTTTTAGGTATATATAAGCTTATATGTTAAAACCTTTAAGTATAATAGTAAGCGAGGGCATGTAAGGGTAAAAGAGGGGAAAGGACAAGGACAAATAGGTCTTTAGGCCTTAAAAATCTTATTAGGGTTGAGGGTGGTTATCAAAATCATTATCATTCTCTAAGTATACTTTGAGAGAGATTAGAGAGCAGAAGAGAGAGACTTGTGTGCTTGGCTTGAATTGAAGGCCTTAGAGGAGGAATTGGAGGAAGAGGTATTCTCCAAACTTGTTCATCTTGTAAGTATGAACACTTTCATGTATTTTATTAATTAATTTCATCCATAATTAGGACTGTATTAGGAGTTCTTAATCAAATCCATTTTTGTGGAAAAATTCCTAGATCTACTTGTAGATCCTTGATTTGGTGTTGTTTGGGAGAGTATTTGAGGCTTAGGTTGGAGTATAACCAGTATATGGATGATTGCTACACTTTATGATACTTATTTTGGAGGTTTAGATCGAGATTAGAAGAAATTTTTAAGGTTTAGTCGAAGTGGTAATCGTAGATTTTTAACAGTCTGCTTTCTGCGACCAACCGGTATGCACACCGGTATACCGGGCGGCATACCGGATGCCAAACCAGCCTCGCGTTCAAGTGATAAATTTTAAGATACAGAGAGCTATTTTAACCGGTAAGCCACCGGTTCGCCGGGCGGCATACCGGGCGGCATACCGGTCCCATACTAGTTTTGGCAAAATTTTGACAATAGGTTTGGTCTTTATAAAAGAGGGAAAATTTACACTAAACGGCATGCCGGCCGGCATGCCGGGCGGTATACCGGCCGCATACCGTCCACATACCGGCCTAATACCAGTTTGAGACAAAGTTAAGGGAAGTGTTTGGGTTGCTTTGCGGGTTGTCCTAAACTGATTGTAAGTCTTATTTATGAAGGGTTTAAGAAGTTATGGAAATCTTAAGATGTTAAGAACCAACATTGAAATACTTAAATAATACTTAATACCTAAGAGAGGTTATTTATACGCTTTTATAATATTATCACAGGAGACAAGCCGAAGTCTTCTAAAGTGGTTCAATATATTCATCCGTTGGTGATCATATACTTGGTGAGTATGTAGATGCCCTTCTATTTATGTGCTTTGTTTGTTTGGAAGTTAGTGCGTGGACTTGTGGTGTCTAGTCACATATTTCATATGTGGTATTTGCATGAAGTTATCTATTTTCCTTACTTATATGCAAGCATGGATAAGAGAGAAGTATGTTATTGTTATGCATTGGACATGATTAATATGTTGTTGCTTATGCTATGGGCATGATTGATACGATGTTGTTTATGAATGGGGCATGATGAGTATCTTGTGATCATAAGTTGAGATTCATATATCTTTTGTCTTGATATCACTTAGGAGAGAATGACATGGAAAAATGATTGGTAAACCTAAGAAGAGAAAGAAATAATATTACCATGTGCATACTCAAATGAGTTGTTATGCCGAGATATGGAGATATTAAGAAGAGAGTAAGCTTTGAATTACCCTGGGCATACTCTAACGAGTTATTAGTCCGAGATATATGGGTAAGTTTATGATTGACACTTGACATGCTTTTGATAGCTGTTAGGCCGAGATATAGGGGTCTGGGCTTGATTTGTTCGCCCTTAGCAAGTGTGGTGCCCTTGCTTAATATGAATGAAATTGAGAAGAGAATTAATACATAAATGAACTTTTAAGAGAGAGGTACTGTGGGTACGAAATACATGGAAGTATGGACAATGACATGATTGTGTGATAGTAGGGGAGAGACACAACCCCTGGATAATTATGTGCTTACGTGATAGTTAGGGAGAGACACAACCCCTTGTTTACTTGTACCTTACTTGTTCACTATGGCTTTCCTTACATATCAAAGTGCATATATGACTATTGTATCTAACACTCTTGGATATCTTTTGCTTGTCTGTTTTGCAATTTATATCCAGGTAAGAGAGTTTAGCTGGTTCACCTGCAAGCCAATTGCCAAGAGGATTAGCTGTTGGAGAGAGGATAGTTGTTGGTACTCCTTTTTGGGAGATCTCATTTTAGTTATTTCTGGTTTAGAATAATGAGGATTATTGTGGAGACTGTTGGTACTTTTAGTAGTAGAGAGAGTTGATAATGTTATGGTTTTATTTCCTTAGACTTGTGTTAGATGTCTTGATGGTTATTATTGCTTAGATTTAATAGTGTTTATTTGGGATTTGAGTTTTTAGTACTTCCGCTGTTATATTAATAAATGTTGTTTCAGTGAGATAGTTTTATTGTTCCACTTGGGAGTTGGTTTTGATGCTTTGTTTAGTCACGAATTTATTGCCAGTTTATATATTTTTATTATATTCTGGGATGTGTTGTGACATCTTGGTATCAGAGCCAGGTTATTAGATTCTGGAGTCAGGAGTGTTTGAGGACTTGAAGTGAGAGTTAGGATGGATTTGGAGTGTGTTTATTCCGGGATTATTATGCGTGTTACTTTGACACCCATGCAACTACCTTGATATCCAATTTGAAAAGCGTCTGATTAACGTATTTTCAAATGGGTGGTCTTAGGAAGTTAAATGGAAAAGCATGATATATCGGAATATCGAGTCTAGGTTGGTTGAGGAGTGAGTGATAAGTATGATAGAAGAGTGTAGTTGAAATTTTAAGAATCGATAAAAGGTATGGCTTGGAAAGTGAACCGTAAGGTTAGGGACACTTAGGTGTTGTATGATTGTTGCACATTATTATGATATGTGGTGTATTATGTGCTATATGTATTGTTGATTTCTAAAGAATCTTTTTGGTAATCAGGAGAGCATAATGGAGAATGTTGAGGATGCGACTTCTACCGAACCTGCAGAGAGAGAGGTGAATCAACCTCCTGCACTGGGGAATCCACCTCTAGTTGTTCCTGAGAATAGGGTGGAAGTAGCTATGGCTCAGTTTCTGGAGAACCAAGCTACATTTATGCAGTGGCAGACTGCACAAAGAGAGGAAGCAGTAGAAACAAGCTTACTTGAGAGATTTCATCGGCTTTATCCAGCGGAGTTTGGGGGGACAGTGTCTCCCGCTGTAGCAGAGGAGTGGCTGAAAAGAGTAGAGAGAGTGTTACGGACTATAGGAGCATCAGATGAACAGAAAGGGCGATGCCCTAATCTGGTGGGAGGCTTATAACCGTCAGCTTATGACGGTTGAGGATGGATGAGTACCTAGGGTTATCACCTGGGTTTTATTTGTCAAAGGGTTCAATGATCAGTACTATTCGGAGAGCTACAAGACTGAGTAGGAGAATGCATTCTTATACCTGAAGCAAGGAAATATGACCATGGATGAATATGAGGAAAAGTTTGCCGCCTTTTCGCGATATGCAGTGGAGTTGGTGAACATCGATGCAAAGAAGTGTAAGAGGTTTCGTGGGGGATTGATCCCCAATATTGTGACACGTTTGACGTCATTCAGAGAGAAGGATTATGATGACTTGGTGGAGATGGCCAGGATGATTGGGAAGGATGTTCAGGCTATGTTTGATCATCACGATAAAAAGGGGAAGACGAGTGGCAGTTGGTCAGGGAAAGCTACCAGTGAGGGGGCTATGCTAAAGGCAGTGACGGGAAGACTTTTTCTAACAGGGGATGCAGTGGTTCTAAATCTCAGGGGAATTGGTAGAGGAAAAAAGCAGTCAGAGTGGCAGTCAGTATTCGGGAGCCAGTGTACAGAGCGGCAATCACCGTTGTTACAAATGCAGAGGAGAGGGTCATCTGATCCAGAATTGTCCGGAGAATGATGCTAAGATGCAACATGTGAAGTGTTATTCTTGTGGGGGTTTGGGTCACAAGGCGTCGCAGTGCACCAAGCCACATGGTACAACAGCTTCATCCGTGGGTAGTGCACCAATGGGTCAGGGCCATGGCCAGGGTGCTAATATTGTGCTAGGGAGATTTTTTGCAGTGACACGTCAGGGGGCCGAGACATCTCCAGATGTGGTTACAGGTACTTTTCTCATATCACATTTTTATGCTTGAGTTCTCCTCGATTCGGGGTCTATTCATTCTTTTATATCGGAGACCTTTAGTTATATGATGATAGACCTTCTGTGGTTTTACACTATACTTTGGCTATCTATGCACCTATGGGGAAGACTGTTATAGTAAATTTGTGATATCTGAATTATGACTTTAAGGTAGAGGAGAAGGAGTTACTCATTGATTTAGTGCCTTTGGCGATGTACGACTTCGACGTTATTTTGGGAATGGATTTCTTGTCAGCACATCATGCTTTGATTGCTTGCTTGAATAAGGAAGTTCTTTTTAGAATTCCTGGGGAGAGAGAATTAAAAATTTGTGGCGAGAAGATAGTGGGAAAATCCTGTATTATCTCTAGTGTTCGTGCTAGGGCATTGTTGAGCAAAAGGTGTCAAGACTATTTGGCCTATATTATTGACAAGCAGAAAGAAGAGATGAGCATTTCAGATATTCCTGTAGTGAAAGATTTCGAAGATGTGTTTCCGGATGAATTGCGAGGGATTGTTCCAGACAGGGAGATTGAGTTTACTATTGATTTGGTACTAGGGGCGAGTCCAATTTCTATTGCACCCTATAGAATGGCACCGACAGAGTTGTATGAACTTAAGGTTCAGCTGAAAGAGTATTTAGATAAAGGCTTTATTCAGTCTTGTTCTTCATCATGGGGTGTGTCTGTACTTTGTGTTAAAAAGAAAGATGGGTCGATGAGAATGTGTATCGACTATCGGCAGTTGAATCGGGTGACGGTTAAAAATAAGTACCCCTTGCCGAGAATAGATGATTTGTTTGATCAGTTGCAAGGAGCAACTATATTCTCAAAAATTGACTTACGGTTAGGATATCACCAGTTGAAGATCAAAGACATTGACATGCCAAAGTCAGTTTTTCGTACTAGGTACGACCACTTTGAGTTTTGGTTATGCCTTTTGGGCTTACCAATGCCCCATCTGTTTATATGGATTTGATGAATCAAGTTTTCCAATCCTACTTGGATTCGTTTGTGGTAATCTTTATAGATGATATTCTTGTATACTCTCGTAACGAGGAGGAGCATGAACACCATTTAAAGACTGTACTGCAAACTTTGAGAGAGAGAAAATTGTATAGGAAATTCAGCAAGTGTGAGTTCTAGTTGCAGAGTGTGATGTTTTTGGGTCATGTCATATCCAGTGATGGAATTCAGGTGGATCCCAAAAAGATTGAGGTAGTGGTTAATTGGCCAACACCGACTAATATGACGGAGATTCGAAGTTTTCTAGGGTTAGCCGAGTATTACCGCCATTTTATCCGTGGGTTTTCAGAGATTGCTTTGCCTATGATGAAGCTTATTCGGAAGAATGTCAGGTTTGTGTGGTCTGATGAATGTGAGAATAGTTTTTGGGCTTTGAAGGAGAAGTTAGTATCGGCACTGGTTTTGACAGTTCCGAAAGGTACCGATGATTTGGTAATCTATAGTGATGCGTCTTTGCGTGGGTTGGAATGTGTTTTGATGCAGAGGGGGAAAATTATCGCTTATGCTTCTCGTCAGCTAAAGCCAAATGAATTAAATTATCCTACCCATGACTTGGAGTTGGTAGCAGTAGTTTTGACTTGAAGCAATGGCGACATGATCTTTATGGTGCTATGTGTGAGATCTATACGGATCACCAGAGTCTCAAATATCTATTCACCCAAAAAGAATTGAATTTGAGACAACGGAGATGGATGGAACTCATTAAAGACTATGATTGTTCGATTCATTATCACCCTGGTAAGGCCAATGTTGTGGCTGATGCTTTGAGTAGAAAGTCAGCAGGAAGCCTATCTTGTGTAAAGTGTGCTAGAATCGAATTTTTTTTTGCGAAGTGAAGAAGTTGAATGCAGAATTGGAGATTGGCAGTGGGGATGTATTTTTGGCTCGGTTTTCAGTGTGACCTACTTTTGTGGATCGTATTTTAGAAGAGCAGGATTCTGATGAGATGTTGAGGAGAAAGAAACATCAAATCCTTGATGGTGCCGAGAGTGAATTCAGAGTTGGTAATGGTAGTGTGCTTATGTTTGGGTCGAGAATGTGTATTCTTGATAGTCCTGATTTGAAAAATAGTATCTTGGAGGAGGCTCATTGTTCCGCTTATGCCATGCATCTGGGTGGTAATAAGTTATATAGGAATTTGCGAGAGAATTTTTGGTGCAAGGGTATGAAGAGGGACATTGCGGAGTTTGTGTCCAAGTGCTTAACTTGCCAGAGGGTAAAAGAAGAACATCAAAGGCCTACAGGGTTGCTTCAAAATCTATTGATACCCGAATGGAAGTGGGAGCACGTAACCATGGACTTTGTTATGGAATTACCGTGTTGTAGTCGTGGTTTTGATTCGATTTGGGTTGTGGTGGATAGGTTGACTAAATCGTCTCATTTCTTGCCGGTACGAGTCACCTACACTACAAAGAGGTATGCAACGCTTTATATTGATGAGATTGTCAGATTGCATGGAGTTCCAGTGTCGATTGTGAGCGACATGGATCCTAAGTTCACGTCGAGGTTTTGGCAGAGTTTGCAGTATGCATTGGGGACTTCATTGAAGTTTAGTACGGCTTTCAATTCGCAAACTGATGGTCAGTCGGAAAGGACTATCCAGATTTTAGAAGATATGTTGTGTGGGTGTATTCTTGATTTTTAAGGGGCATAAGATGACTATCTTCCTTTGGTAGAGTTCGCTTATAATAATAGTTATCAAACTAGTATTGGTATGGCACCTTATGAGGCATTTTATGGAAGACATTTTCGTACGCCCATTTGTTGGAGTGAGGTTGGGGAACGGCAGTTGTTGGGTCTATAATTGATTTAGCAATCAACAGAGGGGGTGAAATTGATTAGAAAAAGTTTGAAGATAGCCCAGAGTCGATAGAGGAGTTATGCTGACAACCGACGAAGAGATTTAGAGTTTATGGTGGGTGATGAGGTATTCCTTCGAGTTTCTCCATGGAAGGGGGTAATTCATTTCAAGGGCAAAGGAAAGTTAGCACCTAGGTATGTGGGGGCGTATGAAATCGTTGAAAGGGTAGGAGTTGCTACCTATCATTTGTCCATGCCTGTGGAGTTATCTCATCTACATGATGTCTTTCATGTATCTGCTCTTCGAAAATGCATTGGTGATCCTTCCCATGCAATGCAAGATGAAGGAATAGAGATTCGTGAAGATTTATCATATGTAGAGGAGCAGGTAAGAATCATTGACCGAAAAGAGCAAGTTTTGCGCTCTAAAGTTGTTCATTGGGTGAAAATTCTTTGGAGGCATCATGGCTTGAAAGAAGCCACGTGGGAAGGCGAGGATACTATGAGGTCTAAATACCCACATTTGTTCGTTTCAGGTTTGTTCTTTCATTTTCCAGAATGAAAATTTCTTAAGGAGGGGTGAGTTGTCACACCCATCTCAAATTAAAATATATTTAATCAACCCATTAAATATTTATAAAAGAAGCGGGGAAGATAAATAATAATTGTAAATACTTAAGAACATTTTTAGTTAATTAAAAATAAGGTTTTTAGGTATATATAAGCTTATATGTTAAAACCTATAAATATAATAGTAAGTGAAGGCATGTAAGGGTAAAAGAGGGGAAAGGACAAGGACAAATAGGTCTTTAGTCTTAAAAAATCTGATTAGGGTTGAGGGTGGTTATCAAAATCATTATCATTCTCTAAGTATACTTTGAGAGAGATTAGAGAGGAGGAAGAGAGAGACTTGTGTGATTGGCTTGGATTGAAGGCCTTAGAGGAGGAATTGGAGGAAGAGGTATTCTCCAAACTTGTTCATCTTGTAAGTATGAACACTTTCATGTATTTTATTAATTAATTTCGTCCATAATTAGGACTGTATTAGGAGTTCTTAATCAAATTCGTTTTTGTGGAAAAATTCCTAGATCTACTTGTAGATCCTTGATTTGGTGTTGTTTGGGAGAGTATTTGAGGCTTAGGTTGGAGTATAACCAGTATATGGATGATTGCTACATTTTATGATACTTATTTTGGAGTTTTAGATCGAGATTAGAAGAAATTTTTGAGGTTTAGTCGAAGTGGTAATCGTAGATTTTTAACAGTCTTCTTTCTGCGACCAACCGGTATGCACACCGGTATACCGGGCGGCATACCGGATGCCAAACCAGCCTCGCGTTCAAGTGATAAATTTTAAGATACAGAGAGCTATTTTAACCGGTAAGCCACCGGTTCGTCGGGCGGCATACCGGTCCCATACCAGTTTTGGCAAAATTTTGACAATAGGTTTGGTCTTTATAAAAGAGGGAAAATTTACACTAAACGGCATGCCGGCCGGCATGTCGGGCGGTATACCAGCCGCATACCGACCTAATACCCGTTTGAGACAAAGTTAAGGGAAGTGTTTGGGTTGCTTTGCGGGTGGTCCTAAACTGATTGTAAGTCTTATTTATGAAGGGTTTAAGAAGTTATGGAAATCTTAAGATGTTAAGAACCAACATTGAAATACTTAAATAATACTTAATACCTAAGAGAGGTTATTTATACGCTTTTATAATATTATCACAGGAGACAAGTCGAAGTCTCCTAAAGTGGTTCAATATATTCATCCGTTGGTGATCATATACTTGGTGAGTATGTAGATGCCATTCTATATATGTGCTTTGTTTGTTTGGAAGTTAGTGTGTGGACTTGTGGTGTCTAGTCGCATATTTTTGATATGTGGTATTTGCATGAAGTTATCTATTTTCCTTACTTATATGCAAGCATGGATAAGAGAGAAGTATGTTATTGTTATGCATTGGACATGATTAATATGTTGTTGCTTATGCTATGGGCATGATTGATATGATGTTGTTTATGAATGGGGCATGACGAGTATCTTGTGATCATAAGTTGCGATTCATATATCTTTTGTCTTGATATCACTTAGGAGGGAATGACATGGAAAAATGATTGGTAAACCTAAGAAGAGAAAGAAATAATATTACCATGTGCATACTCAAATGAGTTGTTATGCCGAGATATGGGGATATTAAGAGGAGAGTAAGTTATGAATTACCCTAGGCATACTCTAACGAGTTGTTAGGCCGAGATATATGGGTAAGTTTATGATTGACCATGGACATGCTTGTGATAGCTGTTAGGCCGAGATATAGGGGTCTGGGCTTGATTTGTTCGCCCTTAGCAAGTGTGGCGCCCTTGCTTAATATGAATGAAATTTAGAAAAGAATTAATACATAAATGAACTTTTAAGAGAGAGGTACTATGGGTACGAAACACATGGAAGTATGGACAATGGCATGATTGTGTGATAGTAGGGGAGAGACACAACCCCTGGATAATTATGTTCTTACGTGATAGTTAGGGAGAGACACAACCCATTGTTTACTTGTTCTTTACTTGTACCTTACTTGTTCACTATGACTTTTCTTACATATCAAAGTGCATATATGACTATTGTATCTAACAATCCTGGATATCTTTTGCTTGTCTGTTTTGCAATTTATATTCAGGTAAGAGAGTTTAGCTGGTTTACCTGCAAGCCAATTACCAAGAGGATTAGCTGTTGGAGAGAGGATAGTTGTTGGTAGTCCTTTTTGAGAGGTCTCATTTTAGTTATTTCTGGTTTAGAATAATAGGGATTGTTGTAGAGACTGTTGGTACTTTTAGTAGCAGAGAGAGTTGATGATGTTATGGTTTTATTTTCTTAGACTTGTGTTAGATGTCTTGATGATTATTATTGCTTAGATTTAATAGAGTTGATTTGGAATTTGAGTTTTTAGTACTTCCGCTGCTATATTAATAAATGTTGTTTCAGTGAGATAGTTCTATTGTTCTATTTGGGAGTTGGTTTTGATGCTTTGTTTAGTCACAAAATCATTGCGAGTTTATATATTTTTATTATATTCTGGGATGGGTCGTGACACTATGGGTCCCTAGCGCCTCCAACAGGGACTTTGGAAGTCCCCACTCGGCTAGGAACGCCTCCACTATTACCCCGGACGCGAGACTGAGCGTTTCTATTATTCTTGGACACCAAAGGTGGGTCAAAATATGTGGCGACTATTCACCTTTTATTTCTGGTCTCCTTTCTGACGGTGGGGGTTTCTTTGTTGTGGGTTGCCATCTTCTTCGGTCTAATTCTGAATCTGATTTGCTTTTCTTCTTTTGTGGGTGAGTTTCCCACAGACGGCGCCTATTGTGTGAGGGTAAAATATAAACTAGTTACCTCCTCCAGTAGACTTCTTCTGATTGGATTTTCTGGATCTACCTGGACACCCTGCTAATTTGTTTGCTCTCATCCATGTCTCTGCACTCACAAACAAATGTTATAAGATTTGCTGACTGGAATACTTTTCGATGACTAAGTTAATCCTTTACCAATAGAAAGCTCTATGAAAGTACAAAGTCGAAGTTTGAGGGCAAAATAGAATGTATCTCTTCTAACTGTTATTTGTCATGATCCGACACACATGTTCTCGACTGTCTTACCACTAAGATGTTAGTCATATATGACTAATCTAATCCGTAGTGCAGGTAGCTATTGGACACGTCACCAACTGTATCAATTGAGATCTAGTATTACCATCCTGGATAACTTATCGTCACAGTGGTGGGATGTCATGCCGCATAGAGCTGACCTAATCCACAATGCAAGATTGTTGATGACATGACTTTATGTATCAATAAATGAATGACGGGTGCCATGCTTCCAGCTAATGTCCATATAAATATGAATTTGTTATTTACACGTGGCAAATCTAGATTTATGCGAGCACAAAAATTATCTCAAAAAAACTCGAATTTAGTAAAGAGATTCAAATTATATTCGAAATCTTGTTGAGGGCAGCCAGTAAAGAGATTCAAATTATATCTGCTTTACAAAAAAAATTAGATCATTAGAAAAAGTCTAGTATTTTGAAAAAAAATAAACATAAAAGAAATTATCTCAAAAAAGCTCATTTCATAGCATATTCTACGTTAGTAGTCTACTGATGGTATAAAAAATTCAAGAAATTATCAATGAAAAAGAAAAACTGTTAAAGGGAGGAAAGATCGGAAGGTTATATTTACCGACTTCAAGTTAACAAGACGGTGTTCTTGAGCATTCAAAAGTGATCCAAAAAAAGCCAAACCTGTAATAATACAAATAAATTGAATGAATATTACACAATTTAGAAATTTCTTACGCGGCATCGATCCTTTTATCAGTAAATACATATGTTGCCCTGCTTCAATCCGAGACTTGACCTCAAGCTACATCTACAGGAAGATGATTGGGAGAGCAATTCAAATTCATGTAGAAAGTGATATTGGCGCGGCTCAATCTGAGATCGTCTTTTACGATTAAGTTTGTAAATCCGTCTTCGGATTGAACCTCACCAATATCGCTCTCGTTCTGCCTCCCCAAATCCTCACCTGAAAATAACTAAGCTGTCACAATGGAACCATGTGGTCAAAAGAGTTGGTTCTTAAAAAACTAGACATATACTCAAAGAACTGGAACCACCACTGAGCACCTAAAAAGGGGAATTAATCAAACACAAACCAGAGAGAGAGAGAGAGTCATTGTCATTGGGACAAAAACACTCAAGCTAATGGAGTAAATGAGGTGGAGGGAAAAGCGTTGTTGGTTGTTGGAGATGGCAATTTTTGGAGATAAATTTCTCCAAATCATAAGATATGTTAGGAGAATCTAGCAAATTATAGCAGCATTTTAAAATTTAAATTTATGGAGATACCGTGAATATGCAAAAAAATAAGTGGACAAAAAAAGAAAAAGAAAAAGAAAACACTTATGTATGTAATAGTATTCCTAGAGAAAGTAGCAAATTATATATATCATTGAGGAGTTTGAGTATAGTGAAAGTTTTCACTACAAAATTTGCAATCCGAACATTAATGTTAATGTGGTCAATGAGAAATGACAGAAAATGAGATCAAGCAAGATAGAGAAACATGGAGAGAGAGAGAGAGACGAGAGAAGAAAGTAGAATTCTCACTAATTTCAATAGCTAAAAGAGATGAGGAAAAAAGGAAACAAAATGATTTCTTATTCCTTCATCTTGTTTCTCACCATATCTCCTCACAATGGTGAAATATGTGGGGAACCCACAAATCATTTTCCCTCTTCCTTTCTCACAATTCAGAGGGTCTCTATCAGTGTATTTACTAATTAGGGTTCCTCGTGAAACTTACAACACTGTTGATATACATGATATGATAAACCAAAGCAACCAAACACAGATACCAAATCGTATCAAACACACCCATGGAAAGTGAGAGAGAGTGAGAGAGAAAGAGAGATAAGTAAGGAGGTAAGTGGGTGGAGAGGAAGAGAATGTATAGAAGTAGGGTTTGCCTCGGGGATGGGGAAGGTGAAGAAGGTGAATGGAATGATATCAATTGAATGGGGGAACAAACCTACTTTTAGGGTTTGTCATGCCTTCTTGTGCTCAATTAAAATCAAACACACTCCCTTGACTTGCGCATGCACTTCTTCTAATATATTCTCCACCCAAACACAAATCTCTTTTTAAATCGTACCTTCCTTTCCATCTAACTATATTATATCTTTTACCTTTTTTTTTTGCATCATGCTCATATTTTCATTTTAATTACTTCATAAATTAACCTTTACTCAAAATTGGAAATTATTCGTTACCAGGAGCATGAGAAATTGTATTGTCTTATTTGTAAGGCCATGAAATGATTTGCTCATATGCATCTTCTACATGTGTAGATGTATAATCCTTGATCAGATCAGTTTGTTTTGAATTTGGAACTCGATAGTTTATCAAAAGATCTACAGAATACTTTTCAAGTTTAGAGCATGTTTGGCAACCAATACTTATTTTATCTATTTGCTTATTTTGTGATGCAAGAAAACGCAAGAGAGGCTATATACTTCAAGGTCCCCAGGCAATGCTTTGTGCACTGTGTAAAGAAAATGATGAATCTTGCGATCATGTACTTGTCAAGTGCAAAATCAGCTGGAAAATCTGGGCATCAAGTGAGATTGTAATGAACACTCACCTCCAAAGGCTAACTAT
>NMUG010003086.1:0-15189 GCA_002855965.1 Monotropa hypopitys
AAAGTATGCATCTTTTCAGGACAAACCTTAAATCATTTTCTATTCATTTCAAAATGCAATATTACTTCATTTGTCAAAACCAATTAACATGTATGCAAATTATTTATTTTCATATGTTCAAGCACAATGCATCTTCTTAATAATAATTTAATTTTAACTACAACATGTCATTTGCAACACTTGTGACTTTAACTAATTTACATGGCATATGGGACATCTAATGGGGACATGAGCATATAAAATGCGGTTAAACATATAATGAAAGTCAGGGCAAAAAATGTAAATCTCTAATCAATCACATGAAGCAAAAGACAATTATGAGGACATCAGCAAAATATGTGCCCCACACACTCTTTATCACTCTGATCTGATTATAAATTTCAGAAGATACAGACTCAAAATAAATAAATAAAAACTCTTGCAACAAGGTCGATACAACTACACTACAACTCAACTGCACAACTGCTACAACTCAAGTAGACTCAAGGCAAGAACTAAACATCCTCTCAAATACATCAAAGAGATAAATAAAAGACTCACCCTTCCACTACTACACTGACAAACACCACGACAAGACTGCTGGATTGAACTGAACTGTGGACTCTAGCCTCCAACACCTAAAAAGAAGAGCACAAACGTGCATCAGCGATGACGACTCGTGAATACTATAGAAATGCATAATAAAGATAAGTAAAACTATCTAAGGAATACTATTTACAATATATACCCTTTTATCTCAAAGCTCATCTTTAAATAAAGAAAACCTTTACTTTTACAATATTCTAAGGCATTCCACATTATATTTCCAAAACTCTTCACTTTTTTTTTAAAATTCTTTACTTTCAACGCACGCCAAAATCCCATTTTCCCATATTGAATTGCCAATTCCAATTTATCATGTTTATTTAAGAAACTCCTTTCAATGATCCATCTTGATCAATCCATCTCATCTCATCATAAATTCATAACCCGTCTCATCAAAAATCCACAACCCATCTCAATAACTACAATAGTCAAGGGTCATTCAATTCCACTAACTAACATTAAGACAGATCTGTAACCTCGTGAATCATTCCCAATAGGTAGAGTGGATATGAACCAAGAGTCGCTCATAATATCATCCCAGCAGTAGGAAACTATATACATATATATATATATTATATTATGAGCATAAGGCCAGAGCTATCACCTTACATTATGTGCCCAGGTTCATGGCTATCACCTTATATTATTAGCCCAAGATCAGGGCTTCAAGGCTATAGTAGCTTTATCAATATCTCCAGAAAATTTCTTTCTTTATCATTTATAGAAATCATTTTCTTCTTTCTTTTCCTCTTTTCTAACAAGATTCCTCTTCCAAAATCACATATTGTATTTCCTTCAAAAATACCTTTCTCTTTCAAAATACTTTCTTCTTTCAAAATAATTCTATTTCAAACCATTCCACTTTTTAAAACATTTCCTTAAGAATAATCATTTTCCCCAAAATCACTTATATCTCAAATCATCCCCTTTTTAGCCTTTTCTTTCCAAAATCATGTGATCCATAGGTTTACCCATTTTCCCAACACTTTTCAAAATAATCACTTTATACTAGAAATAATATTATCTCATCTAAATTATACACAACTATAAAGTATTCATCTCTATTGACGAATTACCAAATGACTTGCTTCCCTTCCCGATGATTTGATGGCGATGACCTTTTAATACCTAACACAATCTCTAATATGCTAATATCAGAATATAAACTCTTTCTTATTAATAACCTACTAGAATTTATACCAAAATTTCATATTTTTATAGTTTTCTAAAAGTTCACAGAATTCCCGAGGCACCAGATACCAGTATCTAGAATTACCCAGATACCAGTATCATGACAGATACCCCTGATACCGGTTTCTTGGCCATGCACTTACTAGGATACCACAGCCTCTGGATACTAGTATTCTGGTAGATTCGGATACCTGTCACGCCCCATCCCGGACGACCATAGAGGCAACCATCCAGAGACGGATACGTGGCAATCAATCACCACTAATTCTAAACACCACTCTCAATAAGAACTGAAAAGAAACAGCTAAACTAAAAAGAAACTGAACACCTCTCCTAAACTCACACACCCAATATCTGCTACGTATACTAAAAATGATACAGACTCAATTAAATAGAAAACTCTCAAAATACTTAAAATATACCTGAAACAGATCTACTAAAACACCAAATCCTCACACCAACTACTCCTACACCTCAACTGCTCAACTGCTGTACTGGTGGACTCTAACTGAACTAAAACACTAATAACCTAGAAAGAAAAAGAGAGGGCCAGCTAGGGAAAACTGGTGAATACTCATAAGAAAAACATAAGATAGAGGGAGTAAAAGACCTATGGATCATCTTTATCTTTCAAAATACACACTTACTCACACACATACACACACCTGAATGCACACCTTTTTCAAAATCCACTCCTTTTATAAAATACTCATTTGAACTCTTAAAACTCTTTTAAAACCCTTTTAAAACACCCAACAACTCAAACAACACCTTTAAAATTCATCTTAAAATCTTTTAGATAAATTCACCGAAAAACAAGAGAAAACACCAAAAACTGAGTCACCTCACCACAACACACTACACCTCGCCTAAACACACACCACACCACACCCGAACACACACCACACCACACTAGAACACACACCACACCACACCTGAATACACACCACACCAGAATACACACCACACCACACCTGAACACACACCACACCACACCTATGAGACATAATAGCCAAGGGTCATTAAGTCCGGTGACCACCCGTTAATGTCAGATCTGATATCCTGGGGACATTCTTGGATAAGCACAAGAAATGATCCAGGGGCCACTATACCAACCCTAGTGGTAAGGACTTGCACCCCTCTAGGTGCAAATATATATATATATATATAATAATATCACCATATGTATTGCACCACATGTGCATATTGATCCATGGAACCACCTGTTCCACAGCAATGCTATTTTTTTTGGTTAAACGGAAATTCATTACTAAAGCATAAAACGACTTACAATAAGTTCATACAAGAACTGCAAAGTAGTAAAAACAGAAGTCCAGAAATTCATACAAAAACAGATTAAAATTCAGACTGGACCAAAACAGAGATCAGTCCAGTATCTCGTTCAGTCTTAGGCAATCCCGCACCCAGAATTCCCGCATAGTCACTGGCATTTCCTCCAAAACGTTTAGGTTGTTGTCCCCTTGAGCTCCCCAGCGTGCAAGATGATCAGCGCATTGGTTTGCGCTTCGAGTAATCAGCTTGATTGTTTCTCCAGTACGTTGCAGCAGAAATTTTGATTCTCTTATGATGTAGCTATTAGGGTCAGACGCTTCAACCTCCTTCGTTAATGCTTCAACAGCATGGGCACTATCAGTCTCCACTTGAACATCAAGCATATTTTTTTCGTAAGCGATCGTAAGCCCCTTGTAGATGCCCCCAAGCTCAGCTGCTAGGCTTGATTCCCAGTCGAGTTTCCCATAGAAACCCAGAACCCATTCTCCATCTTTGTCACAAAAAATTCTACCATAGCCTGCTTTCTTTGTCATTGGGTTCCAGCTACCATCTATATTCAATTTGAGGCCTACAAAAGGTTTACACCAGTTAGGATTAAGATGTGCAGGCAGGGAATGGAAGTCCTCCCTGGAAGAGGCTGAAATGATATCTCTAGCAAGGGTGAGACTTAGGTGGACCACTGATAAAATGTTTGGTTCGATGTTTTAAAAAGATTTCTTATTCCTACTGAGCCAGATATTCCAAATAGTGGTAATTTTTAGACAGTGATCAAAGTCCAACAGCCCCTTGTTAGAGTTACTAAATCTGCGCAGAAGTGCTAATAACTCAGTGATGGAATTTTCCTCAGAGTTGGAGGCATTTCCATTCAAACCCGCAATTTCAGACCATACCTTTTTGGAGTGCACACAATCAAAGAAAATATGTTGCAAGGATTCTTCCTCGCACCTGCATGTAGGACATAAACCATCACAAGGGATGCCTCGAGAGGCCCTTAAGGCATTGGTTGGTATTCTTTTGTGGCAAATCAACCACAGGAAGAACTTAATCTTATTGGGGCATTTCAGTTTCTAGAGCCATTTCCAGGTTAGGGGGTGGTTCTGGGTGTAAGTGGGTTCCAAGAAATATTTTGGATGATAGGAACCATCCCTAGAAAGAGTCCAGATGGGGATATCATTTGGCTCCCCAGAGTTTATCCTAAGACTAAGGATGTCAGCAATGGTGCTCTCGTCCACGAAGGGTTCGATGGCTGCAGTATTCCATCCCCCATTGACAATAATACAGCTCAGCTTTGCATTGGTGGTAGTGTGATGGCCTGGAAAACAATTTGCCAATGGCCCAACTCCCAGCCACCAGTCGTTCCACAGGTTTATCGACTCTCCATTGACGACTTTCCATTTAGTGAATTTGATGATATGCTCCCTATGTTTGATAATGCTCCGCCAAATAAAAGAGGCATTCCTGTTTTTTTAGGCATGAATATGATTATCATGGATATATTTCTTTATTAGAATGTTTGTCCAAAGATTGGGTTTGTGTTGTATGGATAGACCACGCCAGTTTTGCTAGGAGGCTATCGTTGATATCACAGGATTTTCTCAGGCCAAGGCCCCCAAGCTCTTTACTGGTACATAAGGTATTCCAATTGATGAGATGTATCTTTTTAGCAGTAGCTGAGTCTCCCCATAAGAAGTTCCTATTGACTTTATCAATGGCCTCACAGGTGGACATAGGGAGTTTCAAGGTTTGCATGGTATATACGGGGATAGCCGAGGTAACATATTTGACAAGAGTTGAGCGCCCGACAATGTTTAGCGAGTTTTGGATCCATCCCCCAATACGATTTTGAACTTTAACCACAAGTTCGTTGAAAGTATTCTTATTAACCCGCTCGTGGAAGAGAGGTATTCCTAGATATTTCCCCAGGTTCTGGGTTAGCGTGATACCACAGTTAGCATTGATGGTTCTGGCTTTATTTCTCGGAATATTGGCCGAAAAGAAGACCTTAGATTTTGACTTGTTAATCAGAAGGCCAGATTGCAAGCTAAAATTTTCTAAGGTTTTCATAATAACTTTGTAATTCTTTTTGCTAGCCGTACCAAAAAGAATAAGATCGTCCGCGAAGAAAAGGTGGGTTAGTGGGGTATTGTTCCTTCCTAAGTTTATTCCTTTCCACTTTCCCGAGTTTGAGTTTGATATGATGAGGTCAGATAGTCTCTCCATACAAAGAACGAAGAGGTAAGGAGATAGAGGGTCTCCCTGGCGGAGGCCAGAGGAAGGTTTAATGCTTTTGAGGGGCTTGCCATTCCAAAGGATTTTCAAGCTAGTCGTGGAAATGCATTCCATGATCAGCTCAATGATATGGGTACTAAAGTTAAAGTAGACCAGAGTATTGTGGACGAATTCCCAAGATATGGAGTCGAAAGCCTTCTCAAGATCAATTTTGAAAACTATGCCACCCTTCTTGCCTTTTTTTGCCCGAAGGGTGTGGAGGACTTCCTGCGTGATAATGCAATTATCAGCAGGGCTTCTGCCTTTGATGAAACTACATTGGAAAGGACCAATGAGTTTATCAAGGAAGGGTCTAATTCTATTGACCAGGAGTTTCGAGAGGGTTTTGTAGATCGTATTACATAGACTAATGGGTCTGAATTATTTTATTGACTTTGGGCTGTCCACCTTAGGAATTAAGGCAATAAGAGTCTGGTTCATGTTAGGGGGGATGGTATTAGTAACGAAACATTTATTAATTAAAGCATAGAAGCTCTGGCCAACAACATCCCAATGTTTTTGGAAAAAGATGGAGTGTAAGCCGTCAGGCCCAGGAGCTTTGAGAAGAGGGAGGTTTTTGACGATGGACCAGACTTCCAGGAAGGAAACGGAGCTGTCCATAGAAAGAGCCTCTTCAGGAGAGAGGGAGTAGTTGGGACTGGTAGTGTTCTCTCTGGGAAGATTATTAGAATGTTTGGTAAAGAGAGTATTGGAGGATAGAATTTGACAGAGAGACAGGATCCTCAAGCCATTGGTTGTTATTGTCAAGAATACGGTGGATCTTATTGTTTCTGCGACGAATCAAAGTAGAAAGGTGGAAGAATTTTGCATTTTGATCCCCCGCAAAGAGCCACATGATTTTTTATTTTTGATGCCATAAAATCTCCTCTTGGAGAAGGATCTCATTTAGTTCTTTAGTGAGAGATTCTTCCAGCAAGTAGAGGCTGTGGGATTTATTGAAATCTTGAGCTTTTTGAATTCCACCAATTCTAGCTTTTAACCAATGTTTTTTAGGGAAGATGTTGCCAAACACCTCCCTATTCCATTGGGAAGCCTTCAATTTGAAGTTTGACATGCAATTGAATTTTTTTTGGCCAGTCCAGGTATCTTTAACCAAAGTCCCAAAGTTTTTATTAGTAAGCCAAGCAGCTTCGAATCGAAACAGTTTGGTAGAATTTATTAAAGTTGGGTGGCCAAGGAATCTGATCAGGATAGGAGCGTGATCCGAATATAAGCGAGGAAAAATAGAGACTATACCTTCAGGGAAAGTAGTGCGCCAGTTATTATTCGCGAGAGCTCGGTCAAGCCTTTTCTTTACCCTGCTAGTCCCTTGTCTCCCATTACTCCAGGTAAACCTGGAGCCCGAGAATCCAAGGTCGGAGAGATTACAGAAACTGACCTCTTCGTTGAGTTTTCGACATTGATTTGTACCCCTATCAGCGGCACCAGATTGAGTTTCCTCCACAGAAGCGGTCTCATTGAAATCACCTGCTACCAGCCACCCCTTATTATCAGTATATTCATAGACTCTAATCTCTTCCCAGATAGTGCTACGCGTATGAGAGTTTGGAGACGCATAGACGGCAGAAAATATCCAGTCTTCGTAGTTATCCTTCTTGATCGACACATGATTAACCTGATTTGAGATACGGATTGTGTTGAGAGTGATGGTAGTGGGGTCCCAAAGGATCCAAATACCCCCAGAGCGACCCACGGGATCAACGAAAACCGTGGCGAGGTAGCCCAGTTTCTTGAAGAACAGCCCCATTTGCTCCATTTTAACTTTCGTTTCTAAAAGGGCCACGACCTGAGGTTTGTAAGAGGCAGATAAATCCTTAAAATGAGTGCGAAACCTTTCATTACCAGCACGATGGCAGTTCCAGATGAGGAAATCCATACTAGGCATGGCGAAGTCTTTGTCGAGCGTGGATCCCAGAGGGATCCCAATGATATGGTTAATTCTGTCCATATTCAAGCGGTGGGTAGTTTCCTCCTTGATTATCACCCTTGCGCAGACCGCACCATTCCGAGGTGCTGCGTTCCTCTTTATCTTCATCCTTGCTTCCTCTGTCCACCAAATAAGCTGGGCCAGGTGAACGACTTCTGTTTCGTAGAGGATATCTCGCCCTTCTTTCTCCGTTTCCCCCACTATCCATGTCGCCACAGCGGGTTTGAACATCATCAACAATCGATTTATCCTTTCCAAGAGGGGTCCTTCTTCGATCGCGCAGAGACGACGTCTGGTTTTTTTTTGGAGATTGAGTGACCACTTGCTGCCCTAATGAAAAAGGGATCTCCAAATTTTTACCAGCCATATTATGGGTTTCAAATTTTCCAGGTTCAATTTCCTTAATGGGCTTAGAGGAGGAGGGCCTAGATTGAGGGGCAAGCCCATTAGCGGAAGAGGTTTCCCTCTGGCCTCCTTGGAAAGAGGAGGTGAGGTTTGCATTTTGAATTAATGGGCCCTTGCCCAGCCCCCCCTTTAAGATCGTCTTTGGAATTTGGGCCTTGGAGGAAAGAGGGCTCTTAACATTTGGGCTGATTCTCGTCTCCCTCGAGCTGCTAGGTTTCTGGCCAGAGGGAGGTTTCCGGCGGCTCTTAACGATCATCCAGTCTCCGTACACCTCCTGCGATGAAGTGTTAAGTTTGATCTGCCCATTGAAATCAACAACTGTAGCTGCATCACAAGGTCCATCAATATTTGAAGTCGCATTTAGCGCCTGTTCGGAGACGACGACATCCGTATTAGAGCAGTGCTCGCGCCTGTGCCCAACCCTGCCACACAAAAAATAGATGATGTGTAAATGTTCGTATTCAATTGCATAATCAAACTTACCAATTCCAATCGCTGCTTACAGAGGCTTGTTAAGGTCGATTTCGATACACATTCGCGCATAAGAACCTCTTATAGAGTCAGCAGTCCTCCCATCCATTTTGAGTGGTTTGCCAATGATCGAAGCAATCTGAAACAATGTGTCTTCATCATAGTACTCAGCTGGGAGCCTTATTATTCTAAGCCAAACCGCCATTTTCAAGGCTTTTGCATTGTCCGCTCAGAAATCCCCGTTCCATCTTTGAACCGTAAGGTAGTGGCCATTAATAATCCAAGGTCCCCCTGTAAAGACTTTAGTGTAATCAGATTTTGATTCAAATTTAAGTATATAGAAACCTAGTCCGGCATCCATCGTTGTGAAGAGTCCCTCCAGGTTCCAGATACGTATAGCCTTCTCTATTAGGTTTGAATACCCGAGATTCCTCCCCAGCAGTTTGAAAATGAGACAGTTTTTCCAGTTCGATCTGATGCGCTTAAGGTGTTCCTGAGAGAAATCGATTCGAAGTTTTGCTTTGCCAGAGCCCAAGACTTGTTCTTCTGACGATTCTTCATCGCTTTCTGAGAGAAGGGCATAATCCTGGTTGGGGTCATGGTTTCTATCTTCACAGAGTAGCGCTGCTCTAAATGACCTTGCCGAGACAGGGGGTCTCGTTGGGGGCTCCTGTTTATCCCTCGGGGGATGTAGAGATTCGTGTTTGGGGTCGATCTGCATACAACAGCTTCCATGGAGATTTGGGGTGTCAACGATATGGGTTGCTTCTCCTACTTTTGGTTTTTTCAAGGGTCCTTCGACATTAGCTACCTCAGAAATGCTCAGAGCACCTCCGATTGCGTCTACAAGATGGAGGAATTGGCCCGTGTCTGTAACAGTCGGAACGATAGGAGCTGGAGAAAGAGTAATAGGCAAGAGAGAGAAGCTCTCCATTCGATTGCTCACAAACAGAAATTTTTTAGCAATGCTATTTAAATTCACCAAAATCCTCCTTTTAATTTTTATGAAAAAACCCTTATTTTATTTGATCTCACAAAACACTTTACACCATTTGAAAATTCACCTCTCTCCACCTCCGATTCCTTTTAATAAAACACTTTCTTTTAATAATTAATTTTTACCATTTTATTTCTCAAATTACTCAACCAAAGCATTTTCCCCAAAGTCTGTGATCCCTAGATTTATCACTTTTCACAAAACACCTTTTAAAACATACATTTATTACATATATAATAAAAGGGGCTCTAAAATATGTAAATCATAGAGTACTCACCTGTCACCAAAAGACCAGCTAAGCTAAAGAATATGCTCCTCTACTCGCAACACTGAAGACGATAACGGCTCCTCCTCACCTAACAATCACCAATGCGCAATATATGAATAGAAATTGCGCTACAAATATTTTTAAAAATTAAATCTTCTATTTAATCACTTATTTTAATTATTTAATTTAATAAAATTTACCTCAATTGTTTTGATTCATAGAATCGGTCCAATCACTCCAAAGTCACCGCAACATCATCTAAACAACTAATTCCATTCTCGCGCAACCCCTGCAAATATAATAATAACATAACTAAGTGCATATCCACAATCACACACATGCACACGATAACACCCACAACAACCCACAACCACCGCGCGCACACCAAACAACCACCAAACACCACTAGCACATTCACTACACATAATACCGCTAAAAACCCATCGCTGAACACCAACCCAAAAACAGTAACCGCAACCACAAACCACCAACCCACAACCCAATCAACCTACCGGAATTACCAAAACACTGCTAAACTCGCAAAACCACTGCGCCACCACCACAACCCCACTACACAGTCACTGAACACAAATGCACATATACACAAATCAAATATACAAATAGAAACGATAAATAAATCATGTATACCTCTCATAGCCGTTCGAATGACTGTTGCCGCGAACCACCAACGGTTACCGAAATCTCCCCGAACACCCACCACCACTGCTGCACACTCGCTACCACACCTGCCGCCGCACCTCTGCTACCGGAAACACCACCACTCACGTACAGCCCGAGTATAGCCACCACCTCTGTACACCACCGAATCAGAACTAGCAATCGCTGCCACAAGCCCGCTACCATGCTGCCGTGCCTGGCCTCCTCCTCCCACTGTCGCACCGCTCTGGTCTCCTCCTCCTCCCCTTGCTCTACTGGCAACATCCTCCCTCTCCCTTCCTCCATTGATGGCCGCTCCTCTTCCTCCCTCTTTCCCTTCTCGATCTCCCAATCTCCTCCCTTTCTCCCCACCCCGTGCACCTCTCTCCCATCGGCGCCCCTCTTTCCCTCTCCCTCTAGCGCCACCACCTCCCCAGTTCCCCTCTCTCTCTCGTGCTCCCCGCTTCTCTCCCTCCCCGTTTCCCCTGTTTTGTTTCCCCCCTCCCCCGATTCTGCAACTTCCCCTGTATCTAATTTTTTTACACGTATTCTCCTCCCCCCCTTAACAGCACACACATGCTCAAAAATGGGGGGGGGGGAGGTGGCCTCCTCTAAATAATTTTTTATTTTTTATTTTTAAATAATTATATAAACACCCCATAAATTTTATTTTGGAATTTTTAATCTCGCCTATTTAAAATTTAATTATTTTTAATTCCCCTTTAATTATTTAAATCAATTTCCCTTAACTTTTTAATTAATTTAATTACCACATTTTAATTAATCGGGTCTCACAACTCTCCCCCTCTTACAGAAATTTTGCCTTAAAATTTTCACATGCCATTTCACCTCAACATAATAACCTCATATTTTATATCACCCAAGTACTCCCAACTCTATTCGCATACCCTTATACGCACATATACAATTTATTTCTCAATCAAAACCCACTTACTCTCACGACACCTTATCATACACGTACACACTCATAACACTATACACACCGCAAATACACATCTCACCATACATGCACCCTACTGTGATATGCAAATGACATCGAAAGTTTGATTTGAGATGTGCTGGCCACTCACCTTCCCAAATCAATCTATACATATCGATCATATATCACAAGACCCAAAGAAACACACACACACACACACACACACACACCAAAATACACACATGTCAAGCCCCGAATGAATATAGACAAAATACTATACTCACGTCAAGTTTTTATACTCCATATGCAACTAATCCTTATTATTCTACCTATATTTCTATCTCATCCTCCCAAATACTCAAATATATACTCACCTCATCCCAAATAACCTCTAATCTCTCACTACACTTCCGCTGCATACTCTTACCCTTACTACTTTAATACTTCTTACTAATCTCATACTCAGCTTCCTATTCACACCAACTCTCACCATACTAACATTTCACTAGACTCCAATTCAACCACTTTGTGCAATATCCTCAAATTATCCTATATGCAATTATTCGATCAAGTGATACCTAACTCTCTCATCCCGCCACTACTCGACTCCTGCTTCTTACGCACTCACCCCCACTGGATTCTTCCCATCTCTTCTTAATTTATAAAATTTCTTCTTTATTTTCTTCTTTAGTTTATACACACTTCTCTCCATTCTCCTTGCCATCTCAAATAAATCGACTCTCTTGGAACTACACGACATGAAACGAAGACTCTGACTCATATTACGATGAGACCTCTATTATCCACCATCCAGCTGACTCCACTAGTCTATAGAATCTCTAAGCCTACGCTCTGATACAAAAAATTGTCACAGCCCATCCTGAACGACCATATAGGCAGCCATCTAGAGACGGACATGTGGCAATCAACCACCACTAATTCTAAACACCACTCTCAACAAGAACTGAAAAGAAACTAAACACCTCTCCTAAACTCATACACCTAACATATCACTCTCCTTGGTTGCACACCAACTGCTTGTTACAATGCCTCAGTGTTAGAAAATCTCGTCAAAATGGTTATTGAGCAATCTACTTGCACATGTTTGGTAACTTCACTTTTAACTCAAGTAGTTGGTACAGTTTATTGTATTTCTCTCATATCACACTTGGACATGATTATGTTTGCATATTCACATAGATTTTAGGCCATTGTCTCTTGTATGCTCACATGTTGATTAGGTCGTACTACCTTGTGTCGACTAAAAGATTAATATCATGTCATATTCCTAATTAGTAGAATATATCTTTAGAGAATGTGTGTGCAATAAAAGAGAAGACACAATCTTGGCATAAGTTAATCCTTAAAGCAATCTCACGTGCTCTCACTGATACATTTCTAATTGAGATCTTTTTGTATGTTATAGAGATTGTTTATCGAACATGAGCTTCATGGTTAGAATATCTTAGAAGAAGTCAAAAAACAAACCTTACATGCTTAATGATAAGAAAACCCTTATGTATTGCTCCTCTACACACATATTGGCCCCGATGCTTAAATGATGAATATCCTTCTTGTTGCCTCTTATGCTTACAATATGAATATCTCTCTAATGGCTCATTGACATAATGAATATTACATGCTTTGGATATATTTGTTAGAAAAATGGTTATGGACATTGTCAAATGCTTAAGCTAATCTTGTTAGAAAAAGAATATGCATGTATGCCTTCACTTATGAATACCATTATTGAAAATGTCCTAGAAAACCTATGCATGTAATAATCCCTAAACTGTCTATGCTCGCATGTTATAGAATCCTCACATTGCTCGTTTCTATTATTGGAAATCATTTAATATTGATGTCTCTCTATACTGTTTTTGCAAAACATAATATTACTGCGTTGGTATAGTTCCTGTGCTTGAGCTTTCACAGGTACACATTTAAAAGAAGGATTGCTTTGTCTTGAAAAATAATAAAGGCTTGCATTGGAAGAATATCTTTCAGTAGAGCATCTCGGAAGCAAACTTGAAGTGTAGTTTGCTAGGATTCATTTTGCCTTGTACTTAATTGTAAAAGCCAATTGAGCTTACTTCAGTTGTATTGTTGTAGTTAGGCAACTTATCCAAGGGTCATATTCTTGAGAAGGCATATTGATTTTTAGAAAATACTTTATACATAAGTATTCTCTTAGGACTCTCATTGGCCTAAATCTATAGAGTCCAGTAGTACTTCACCGTACTACTTGAGAACTCTCCCGAGCGTGGTTATCATTCATTCTGAGAGTTTGACACGGGATGTGCTTTGACTATAGCACATCACCTAGTTTTATATCTTCCAGTCATACACTTGTACTTCACTATGCACAAATACCTACCCGGTAAGACTTGAGTATATATCCACTGTGTAATCGAGTGGGAAAGGGCATAAGCCCTTGGGTAGAGTTTCTAGAGTATTATAGGCACCAACTTTCATTTTTGACCTTTACAGTTGTCCCCCAATAAACCTATGCCTTGCGGGGTGTAGTCAGGACTTGCGGCAGTCCTGAACTTGTGTCTTGCAGGGCATAGTCAGGCTCAAAGTTGACCTTGCAAACCTATACCTTGCAGGGTATAGTCAGGCTCTGCATGTAGCCCGAGTGAGTGAGCCTCGGCCCAAGGGGGTCAGGAAGAGACTATGTGGGCTCTCTATAGAGAGGTTACCCTAGTTTAGGTAGAAGTTCGAAAGAGAGATTTGCATTTATTTTTTTGAAGGATTGCATAGTGGATACCGGAGTGCTCTGTAAAAGGAAACACTCCTAAGAGTGGACTAAGCAATTCCTGAACTACTATAAAATCCTTGTGTCACTAATCTTTGTCTCCCACCTCCTCTTTATTCACTTTACTTATATTGTCTTGGTATTTATCTCTCTAACACACATTTGCTTTCTTTGCTTTATAATATTATAAAAGAAGTATTTTGAGGAAAAACTAAAAAGGATTTAAAAAGGGAAAAATACTGCAAACACCTATTCACCTCTAGGTGCATTATCAATTGGTATTAGAGCCTGGGACTCCGAGACAGAGGATTAACAACCTGGAGATGATCTAGATGGCACCAGGACACTCAATCAAAAAAGAAAACAAGAAGGGGAGCAGCAAAAATAGTATTAGCAACATCAAAGGTGAAAATGAGTTATAGCTCTCTAACTCTCAGGTATACTCTTCCGATTCTTCTATTCTTTCTAGTCATGCTTCAAATAATAATATTGATGATAATATATACATTGCATTTGAACGTATGTATGAAGAATCCAAAAAGATTGCCCTTAAAAATGCTCCCCTAAGAAATTACAATCCTACTACTCCTGCTCAACTGCTAGACTGGTGGACACTATCTGAATCTAATCACCAATTACCTAGAAGGGAAGGGAGAGAGTCAGCTAGGAAAAGCTAGTGAATACTCATAAGAAAAGCATAAAGTAAAAAAACAAAATAGCTAAGGATCCCCTTCTTCTAGAAAACACATATTCTCTTTTAAAACACCTTTTCACTCACCCAATACATTTTAGAAATTCATCTTCTCTTTACTTATCAAAAACCCTTTTTCAATCTCTTTTACTCAACACAAATCTCTTTAAAACCTCTTAGGTAAAATCTCATAAAAACACAATCTCAAATATCTCGAAAAGATCAAAAGATCTAAAACACCTCACCATACCACACCTCATCTCATCTCATCTCATCTCAATAGCACAAAAATATCCAAGGGTCATTAAAGTTCGATGACCACCCATTTATGTCAGATCTGATATCGTAGAGACATTTTCAAATAAGCACAAGTAATGACCCATGGGCTACTACACCAGTTCTAGTGGTAAGAACACACTATATATAATATAACACTCACTTAACCATGAACCTGACTATACCACTTGTGCATATGATCCATAGATCCACCTGATCTATAGCATGGCTATTAAAGCACCTCAAAACATCATTTTATTATTTAAAACACTTCTTTAATCAATCTTTTCAAAACACCACCCTTTAAAATCTTAACTTAAACTTCATTTGAATACGTCAAAAATCCTTTTCTTTTATTTAAACCCATTTCCTCAAACCATTTTCTCTTCAAAACACATGTTCATTTTTTAAATCATTTCTTTAATTTTCAAACATTCTTAA
>NMUG010003087.1:0-15180 GCA_002855965.1 Monotropa hypopitys
TAAATTTGGAAATTATTTTCAAAATTTTTTTAAAAATATCTTTTTAAGAACATTTAAGAATCATAATAAAGAACTATTTTGAAATGTCTTATGAGCACTTAATAATTTTTAAAATATTTAAAATTTTAATAAAATTTAGATTATATTTCATTGTACAGATCAAACAACTTATTTAATTCAGTACTTAAAATTCAGTACATATCAAACAGCTTCTTACTTAGAAAATTCAGTATTCAGCTTTCAGTACTTAATTTCAGTTTTCAGTTTTCAGTTTTATCAAACAGGCTCCTAGTGTCACAAAAGATCAGAATTGTCATTCCTGTTTCCCAAAATAGACTTAGAGATATGTAACAGTGGGGAAAGCAGGACACCATGTAGATGAATTAGTAGCAATCAAGGTGTAAACCCATTTTGTAAACTCACATAGAAACTACTAACTCCATCGTGCCTTCTGAATAATCCTGGAAACAACTTGAGCCATGTTTCATCCCCAAGCATCACCATTTCCCAACCAACATTAAAGAACTGGCCTGCACCAAAACATACTCAAACATTGCTTACATTCCAATACTTACAATACCAATCAAACTTAACCAATGTCATTTGATGATAAACAATTTTGAGTACTAACGTATGACATTGTCATCCAAAAGAGCTTGTGTGTTGAAATTAAAAGCCACGTCCAAGAATCCACCTATTGCCCCCGACACCATAGCCTACTACAACATAAAATGGTGAGGGACAACCATGCCTCAGACTCAATTATTTGAAGCATATTTATCAAGATGGAAAAATCTTACCTTCAATCGAGGCATTGTAACAGTTGGAGGAGCAGTCTTCGCATGGTATCCAACTGCCATTCCACGAGCCAGCAATGACTGCGTGTATGGCATAACTTCCTCAATAACCATGGGAGGAGGCTGGTCATCCCTTCCAAGCACAAACTCTGCTGGAAGACCATCAATAACCTATGTATGACAAATTGGTGCTTATCCTCTATAGAAGATCAAAAGTGGAATACCATTTATAGTCAGCAAAAACATATGTATTTGAAGACATTGTTATACACGACAAATTAAACCACATACCATCAAGATTAATCGATCAAATGAAGGAGAGATCTCATATAGCTCCTGCATTACAAACACCATGTTAAAGTGAAGATCGATAAACACAAGAAACCACAGCAACAGAAGACTCTTGAGGATTTCATGAGGTTCATAGTAGATAAAATAAAAGTCAACATTATGCACCAGAGCATTTTTACTTTAACAAGGACGAAAACACACGTACATCGCCGAGTATTGGTCTGAACATGAAAGGTGCTGAGGGGGTCCAAAGCTAGTGACCTAACTTTTGGTAGCAGACCATAGGCTATCCGTGTGGTCGACGAGCCACCTTATTTCTTTACGTTTTTCGGAGTCGCTACCCGGGTTTGAGACCTTTCCCGAGGAACTGAAAAAATGTCGCAGCAGAGTAAATCTGAGGCCACTAGTCCGTCATAACCAGAGATTGCATGGTTCGGGAGCCAAGTTATCTCTGCATTCTGATTCTTGCATTAACAAAAAATCTTGATTCTAATTTCAATTAAAAAATTTAAGCAAACACGATCACAAGAAAAAATAAGCACCTACAGTGAACTACAGAGACTGACTCAAGGAAACAGTGTTAGATTGATTGAATTACAAAAGAAAATATGGGCCTTAGGCTTCCTAGCAACTGTTTGGATAAGAAAGCAAACCCCAAGCACATAACGAACAGATATTTGGTCGAGTAGTAGACAGTAAGTGACCAGCCAGCCCTTTTGCACAATAAAAAGTGGTGTATGCTAGAGAATTGTGGTGGATGGCTTTCAAAACATGGCGTGCGCCAAGAACGATTTGGAAACAATGGCGTATGCTACTATCAAAATGGCGTATGAATTTTTAAAGTGGCGTACACCACAAATATTATGTGTAAGCCAGATTAAAAATGGCATACAACATCTTGGCACGTGTTCTGAATTTTCATTTTTCCTCTCTGATTGCGGCATTATCCTATAAATACTCGTGCTTTGCCTCGATCTTGTTGCATCTCGATTTCCAGCAGCTAGTTTCAAGACGTCCCTCTTATGGCTTGCTTATTTTCCGCCTCTCTTCGACAATGTATAAAGGAGTTTGATGGTATAGATCAAATGGGTTTCTCATATCTCGGTCTCAAAACCCTATTTGCTTGAATAATGTGGTTATTTGCCAAACTGTCTTGAAGGTTTCCACCTATTATTTGTATCCGGTCCTCCATGTGTTCCGATTTGAACACCAAGAGATCTGTCCCATTATCGAAGACTCACAGATTTTGCTGGAGGCTAGATCTGGTAGACCAATTGTGATTCCCACCCCCGACTGAGTATGGCTTCATTATTGGATTCCTTGTTATTGGATCGATCGACAGTCACTTGCATGCTCCAAGGGGATGAACTTTATATTCTCAAGATTATTGACATATTCTGCTCAGCTGGCAATCCATTTGATCATGCCCATCAAACTCGTCGCCAGTAAGCGCTCAGTTTATTAGCATGTTTCCTTCTTGTTTCCAACAATGGCAAGGTGAGTTCTTCTCTGGGTACGGCGACTTCTCAAATGAGGGATGGGAAGGACATGATTCCTACGGCTTTAGCAGAGATACTGCTTGGTTTGGATGATAATAAAGCTGGAATGTCTAGCTTGTTTCGGGGCAGCCCTTTACAGTGAGAATATTCGGTACATTCTAAAGATAGATAATATATTTTTAGAATATATATTATGAATATTTTGTTTCCATTTTATGAGTCATGTAAATATATGATTGATTCCTTTAATTTTGCTTTCCTTAGTTTATTATTTCCTAAGTAGGCCTTGTGTAATCCTATATATTGATGTACTCTCCCTTGTATTATACACAATTGAATATACAGTATTTCATTTTCCTCCCAAAATGTTACATGTTATCAGAGCCCATCATGGTTTTAGTTTAGGGTTTCTTCTGCAGCAGCAGCAGCCACTTTATGCAGTAACAGCATCCACCTCCGACGACCATCACCGTCGACCTTCAACTCTTCTTTGTCGTCGCCGTTGCTCTGTCTCCTTCCATTTCCATTTGCCGACGTCACCACCAACGTTCTTCACCTCTCCTGCCTCTATCGCCATTGCAGCTGCTCTGTCTCGTAATCATCGTCGTTCGTCTCCCACCATCATTGTTCGTCTTCATCGGTGCTGTTCATCGTCGTTCGCCTCAGTCACTGTTCTTAGCCTCAGTTGTTGTTCATCGCCGCTGCATCTTGGTCGCCGTTTCCTCAGGCGCCGCTGCATCAGTCGCTCGTTGTTCCCTTGTTGTCATCGTCCATTTGGCTGCAAAACCCTTGTTGACCATCTGATTATCTGGTTCCATCTCTACGCTGCTTTTTTGCCAACCAGATCCAAAACCCTTACTGTTCGGATCCAACATTGTCCAGGCCTTATCTCTCTGGTTATCCTAAAATCAGTGCTTTCATGCTGACGAGAAGATACAAACTATTAGTATTTGCCTCACTGGCGATAACTATCCATATTGGGCCACGGTAATGAAAAAATTCATACTTGACCAAAAAAAGTGGAGTATTGTTTCTGGTTTTGTTCCACGCCCCACTGATGAGACATCAGACGGCTTAAAACTTGCAGTTGAAAATTGGGATTGTGACAATTCTAAATCCTTACGTGGCTACACAGCTCTGTGGAGCCACGGATAGGGACGATGTTTGCCAACAAGTTTACTACAGCACATCAAATTTGAAAATACTTGGGGGAATTATTTCATGAGTCTAATGTTGTCAAGCGGTATGAATTGAATGTTGCTATTATGGGTGTCCAGCAACAAAACAAATTTATTCAGAAATATTATGGTGAGATGACTATTCTATGGGATCAGTTGGGCTTGATGGAGCCTCTCAGTCTTAAGGCGTCTAATGATTATCTGAAATTTCGTGAAGATGGTCGTTTGACAAAATTTCATGCTCGACTCAATAGTCAGTTTGAGTAATTACGAGGGAATATTCTGCATTGCTCGCCTCTTCCAATTGATGTTGTTCAGGAGCTAATCTCTGAGGAGACTAGGCTCAAGACTGTTTATCCATCTCCGACCTCTTCATCCGTATTTGTGGCCTCTCCTCAGCCACCACTGCTTCCTACACCATCTGTTCTACATGCACAGACTTCATCTGTCATGCCCCTTCCCGGACTACAATTATCAATTATATATAATATTCGAGGTGGCTATGACTAAGCATTCACACTTATCATTAATCATGCTTAATAACTCCATAACCAACAAAGCCACAAAATGGGTCTACACCATGAATATTTACATAAAAGGAAGCACTGCTAACCGGTTCTCTTAGATACATTTTCAACCAACTATTTTTTTTTTCAATTTACATTCCGAGATCTTTTATTTATGTTACACAATTGAAACTAGATAAAGGGAAAACCTCTTATCTACGTCTTGGATCTAGATCTTCTTCGCTAGTAGTGGACACCCTTAGACCTACCAAAATACTAGAATCCAAAGATGAATTCAAGGAGTGAATAAGATACAAAGTACAAAAGATAAATGACATAGAAAGGGAATTTAAGTTGCAAATACAAGTCATACAAATGGAATCTAAATACAATATCAACATGTTCTTTATGTCATTCACATTTGTAATCACAACACACTCCACCCTTTGAATTTATTTCATGCTTAAGTAATGTATGCATGAAAATGCACCAGCGCGAAGCTGACAAAAGCCTTTTTGTAACATGGCAAATTTATGTAAATTGTGTTACTTGGTACCAACACCACGTACCAATACAAGCGTAAAGCGTAATGCAAATGTTTGCAATGCATGCATTTTGTGTTGATGCTCATACTTCCACCACTTACAATTGATTACATTTTGATTATATTTAATTGATGCATGAATGTAACCTACAACCAACTTATCCATAACAATGTGATACACAAGACAAAACATGGAAAGTATCATTGCTACTCAACTAACCACATTCCACCATATAACAGTCATAAGTTTGGGTCATAATAATTGAAATCATAACTAAGTTCGTAGTGCATGAATAAAACTTGAAATTAACATGCAATATCAAATTCACTCACTTTGACCCTTTGCAAAAATATCCTTGATCACTTCTTGGGTAATTCTTGTGACACCCCAGTCTAAGGTGTCAATTGGAGTCCCGGATGGGAGATCCGGGTCAGTGGACAAGTCCCACGTTGCTTGGTGGATGTAAGTTGTATGTGCTATAAATAATAGATCATGAACCTACCTTGCACAAGTCCTTTTAAAGTTGTGCGGCCGTCAAAGCCCATTAGAACATCCCAGTTAAGCGTGCTCGTCCTGGATTAGTCCAAGGATGGTTGACCCCCTGGGAGTCCGCTGGGACTTGGCGGCCAAAGCGAACAATATTGTGCAGGGTGAGGGCGGGTCGTTACATATGGTATCAGAGCTTAGGTTGAGAGATTTTGTAGACTAGTGGAGTTAGCTGGACGGTAGACTATAGGGTATCGTTGTGATCAGGTTAGAGCATATAGAGTTTGTAATTGGTGGATTTCTTTATATGATCTAAGATTCATCAGAGAAGAGAAATGTGAGTATTTTACGAAATAGTGATCCATAGCTATTTTAGCTCCTTTACTTTATGTTTTTCTTATAAATATTCACCAGCTTTCCCTAGCTTTCCCTCTCCTTTCCCTCTCCCAGGTGTTGCTGAGTTGAGTTCGGTTTAGAGTCCACCAGTCCAGCAGCAGAGCAGGAGTTGAGTCTATTTTGAGTTAGGATGTTTTAGTGTGAGCTGTGAGTATTGGGCATTGTTTAGCCATGTTGCTTTAGAGAGAGTTTGTTTATATTCTGTATTAGTAGTGAGAGTTTGGGCTGACGTTTGTAGCCATTTGTGAGTTGAGATTTTTGGGTCAGTGTTTGAGGCCCAGAGGGTTGAGTTGAGTCTTGTTGTATCATCAGAGTTTTACTATCTTTATCAGCTCAGTAGTTTTATTTTTATTTTCTCATTAGTGAGATGTATTGTGTTTGAGTTAGAGTCAGATGCAGTTTATTAGTGAGATTAGTTGTTGGTGTTTGCCACACGTCCGTCCCTGGATGGCTGGTTCTGCAGTCGTCGGGGATGGGGCGTGACACTTATGATGTGCCAGTAACAACTCCTGAAACATAGTTTATAATCACATTTAATGAAACCATAAGATTATTTAAACTTACATTATTAATCAATATTTATTTAAACCTCCATCACTCTTCCTTACTCTTTTCTAATTACCTTTAGAAGGTTAGGTTATGCTCTCACCCTGGATGGCTGGTTCTGCAGTCGTCAGGGATGGGGCGTGACACTTATGATGTGCCAGTAACAACTCCTAAAACATAGTTTATAATCACATTTAATGAAACCATAAGATTATTTAAACTTACATTATTAATCAACATTTATTTAAACCTCCATGACTCTTCCTTACTCTTTTCTAACTACCTTTAGAAGGTTAGGTTATGCTCTCACCTGACTTACCCAATTTAAATTAAGTTTCAAGTGAATACCTTGGTTTAACTCTTGGATTTCTGGAAATTGGGTTTGATTTTCCGGAACCTAGTGAGTCTTACACATGCTTTTCTGGTAATTGAGGTTGGCTTTTCCGGTAAAGCACACCTCTGTGACTCTCCAATCACTCTCCAGTCAGATGTTGCGCCCCACTTTCCGGTAGTTGATACACCATTTTTCAAAAATTCAAGCCTTAGCACTCACAACCCAAATGTTTCCATCTACCCTTCCCGAAAAACACCATTTTATTTCTGGAAATATACTTCCTTAAGTTCCTTACCTACTGATCTTCCCAATTTCCGGAAGAACAAACCTTCTTTTCCGGAAATTTGGGCTTTTGTATCTTGTTCCATATCCTACTCTCTGCAATCTGTTTTTTTCCTCATTCTCAGATTTCTGAAAATCCACACCAATCTCCAATAATTGGTTCTTGATCTTCCTGAATTTCTAACTTCATCTTCCTCACTAACCTATTGTTCTATAGCCTCAAAACAGAGTATGATTTCCAATCTTCATTCCTTCTTTAAATTTTTTCCAGATTCACCAACAATTAACCTAACAATTCAATTCTTTTTTTCATACACTTCTATTCCCTCAATATTTATCCAGAAAATCTGGAATTCCAATGAATCTACATTGCTTATTTACAATCAACCCCCAGTTCCTCTAACCTGATTTTACACCCAAAGCTCCATCATTATTCTAGTATTCAAGTTTCCATACCAAAATTCAACAAGGACCTCACAATACTACAAAGATACTTCTAATTACTCATTCCTATTCAACCAAACCAAAATAAATTTAAAAACAACCCCAAAACACATCATTCTAATTTCATATGTCATTTGCCCCAAAGTCTAATTAAATTCATCAATTATACTCTCTAGATGAATCAAGAAAATTTAATCATCCAATTCCTTAAGTTATATCCAAAACTTGACCCAATTCATCATAAATTAAGTCTAATTTTCCAGAAATGCTCAAAACCCAACAAAGACCAATTTAACTAATCAACTTCCGAAAATTTGATGAAGTTCCAGAAATTTCACCTCAACAATCTTCAATTGGATCCCTAGAACTCTTTTAAGCCAAACTCTCTCTATCTCTCATCCACTGAATGTTTTCTCTCTTTTATTCTTAGAATGATTTTATCACTTAATTAATTAAATTCTAAATCCCACCGCGTGTTTATCAATTTTTGCCGACCTATAATTTTGGTTGAATTTCAAATTTTTATGCCATCGGTTCTATTAACTCCCATATATAGCCACAATTTCACCACCCCTTGGTTTAATGTCATTAATTGTCTATTCCATGACAAAGCATCCTTTAGCCTCATCCCTATATTGGACTGACATAGGGTCCTAAAATTCCAACGTGTTTTTTTCCAGAAACCAATCCCTTCTCTCCTACTGCATTTTCGAAAAAAAACAGCTCTTGTGGCCATCTACATTTTCGGAAATTCATGACTCGAAGCTCTTGGAATTTCCATAAGTTCACTCTCTCTTTTCCGTTCTACATTTCCAGAAAAAACCAGCTCTTGTGGCCATCTACATTTCCAGAAATTCAAGACTCGAAGCTCTTGGAATTTTCCCTGGCGGAATCTCCAATGCAGTTTATCTGCATGGTCAAGGAGGCCTTATTTCTTTTTGTCTTTCGGAGTCTACACATGGATTCGAGGTTTGTCCTGAAGAATCGGACAAAGATCACAATAGAGCGAATCTGAGGCCACTAGTTCATCATAACCAAACATTGCATGATTCTGGAGCTAAGTTGTGAAGTGAGAAGGGTTAGGCGCCCACCTCGCCTGACCCTCGAATCAGTCTCTACTCTTCACTTATGGAATTTCAATTGATAATTGTACTAACTTTATTCAATTAGGGGAGGAGGAAGTAGTAAAAAGGGAACATTGCAATGAGTATGAATAATGATGAATATGATTTACATGTTCAAAAGGGTGGTATTTACTTTATTAACTAAAGATCGCTTTGGGGAAAAAGGATTCATGTAGCCGATCTCATTTGATTGGAACTCAAAACTCAGTTTGGTTTGGTTTAACTAAAGATCGCACAATCCATTTTACTAAGCAAAATAGCAGACTTGGCTCCTTCTTGGAATCAAAAAACCAGTTGAGGCTCGAGAGATGTATAATAACTTTCTCACCCTCGAGAGCTCCCCTCAGATCTGAGGTATTGGCCTAAGTCATTTGTACCCTTGTTTTAGACTTTGAACTTGCTTGACTTTTGCTCTTCTCCTTTTCTCAGATGTTTTTCTTCTTCAAAAGTTTGCCCTCAAAATGCTTCTTTCTCTAAGTTTCTCTCAGCTTCTGAGTGTGAGTGAGTGAATGAATGACTCTGAGTGTCTATAGGTGTCCAATGAATGACGCTTAGCACCCTTTAAATAGTGGTTTGTGGACATGGAAAGTGCATCATGTGGATTTGATCCGGGCGCAGAAATCATCCAAATGCATTTTGGTGGCTGGCGTACACTACATAAACTATGGCGTACGCCATTCCCAAAACTGGCATATGCCATTAAATGTGGCATATGACATTAAATGTGACATTATGACATTAAATGTAGCATACGCTACCATTTAATGGAATACAATACTTAATATATGAACTTTGTTGTCGGAAAATATGGTGTATGACTCTAAAAAGTGGCATATTTTACCAAAATTGGCTTGCAATGTCCTAAACTCCTTCAAACGTGGCATTCTTGCTCTATTTTCAAAATATACTTGGTCAAAGATCCTTTGCAGGTGTTCTAACCATTTCATCTCGAAGAGGCATCCAGTCATCGCTCGAAGACTTTTCGGGAGGCTCAAATTGGGGTGACTACCCAGACGTCAAATTCACACTCATATAGTCGAGTCGTGCTTAACATACTCTACCCATTCATGTGTGGTAGCTCTTGAACTTTCATTTTGAAGTTCAAGGAATAGATGTAGTAAAGGAACAATTAGAATACAGAGGGAAAAGGATTGTTAAAAGTTCTTCACAATGCCTTTCCATTTTACACATACATTCACCAAGAGAACAGCAAACTCAACTACCAAAAATAAACTCTTGAAGAAGTCAAAAAAGTACTAGAATATATAGAGAGCAATAGAATTGTAAGCATCAACAGTTTTGCTACCCTCGTCTTCTTGTTTCTTTAGTTCATTTGACCCAGAAAATGTTGGCACCTTGCTCCAGCCAATCACAAACATCATCTCACTCACTTCCATGTTTTTTGGACTAAATATGTCATTACGAAAACCCATAGCATCCTATTTTGACCCATCTTGTTCTTCTACTCCCAGTTTTCTTTGGCACCTTTTCAGTGTTATTTTCCATGACTTTCATGATAAACACTCAAATAGCAGCATTATATTCATCTAAGTTCAGCAAATACCAACGATATAAATTCAGTGTATCCACTTTCTGCAACCACAATAATCCGAACTCGCCCTTAACCAAGCCACCAAAACCTTGTAAGTCTAAGATTTTTAGATTCTATTTCATACGTAACAATGACGGAGATGCGGCAGGTGGAGGAGTGATATGGTTACGGTAGATGGAAGCACTAAGAGAGATCAAAATTGACTTTAAAGGAGGTAGTCTATGATCTAAGTTTTTTAGATATCACAAAATATGATACCTTCAACGGAGTTCATTATAGAAAACATATTCATGTAGCCAACCCCAATTGATTAGAGCTACAAGCTCGATTGGATTGGTTAGATTAAAAAATATTGAAATCAAGATTAAATGCAAATATTTACAAAATCAGTCAATTAAAAACGTCCTAAGAGCATCTCTAGTCGTTTTTAAATCTCAACTCCAACTCCATTTGGGGGGCCTTAAAACTCCTTACACTCCTTGACTCAACCCAACATCGCATTGAGTTTCCTCATATCTTTAACCAAATTTGGACCAGTTTCCGTCTTCTAAACTTAAAATATATTATGCAGTTGAGTTGGGACACTCCAAACAACACTTTTATTATCCCCCTTTGGATTAAATTATTGTCTTTTTGGTATTCTTTGTCTTCAGGCAAAGGTAAAAATATCCACCATTTGGGGATAAATTATTTTGTAGTTTTTGCACCCTAGTATTGTCTTTCCCGGCAAATTTTTTGCACCTCAAAAGGGTTGAATAATTCTAAAGACAAAAAATCCAAACAGATCGTCAACGTACTGATGACAATTCTTCCAAATAATTAAGAATACAAAAAATACAAAAAATAGCCCAAGAACCCCTTTGGGCTAAATTATTTTTGTCTTTTGTGTATTCTTTGCCTTTTGTTAAAGGTAAAAATAGTCACCCTTTGGTCTAAATTTTTTGCACCCCAGTATTGCCTTTTTCGTCAAATTTTTGCATCTTAATGGAGTGGAATAAAGACAAAAATTTAGCTCAAACAGTTCGCTTACGTACTAATGACAATTCTTCTAAATAATCAAGAATAACAAAAAGACAAAAAAAATAATTTAGCCCAAAAGGCACTTTGCACAAGTACACAAGACACGGAACAACGCACCTCATGTTTGGCCACTTCACTCTCACGTTGAAGTCTATGCCTTCACTCTCGGTCTTGCCCTCACTCATACTTGCACACATATCCCATGTCCTCCTATTTATAGGGAGAAAATGAATTTTCTAGACAATGACGACTCTAGAATAATTAGACTCAACGGAAGTTTTTATTACAATTTCCTTTTCCAAAACTATACAATATGAACATGTACACAAAGAAATTAAAATAATCAAACAACACAACTATCTAGTTGTGATGTGTCCTTTAATTACAAAACATTACAAGGTTATTTATATTTCTTCCTTTTACTCCATCTCTACCATTCATGCCTTGCAGTGGACCGACTCTAAGTGCATCCAGAATCTGGAATTCAAAAGAAAATCAGTTAGTGGGTAAGATATTGTCCATGCATTATAATTGTTAGTGGAATTTGATAGTTGTTCGTTAACAAAGTAACGGGTGTGTGAGTAGTATTTGTTGCCGGAGAAGCATGTGTAGCATTTGTTACTGTTAACTGAGAAGATTGTGTCGCATTTGTTGTCGAGTAGAGAGGCGCATTCATTGCCGTTATGTGTAGTTAAAATGAGAGTGGGGAAGTGAGTTTAAATATATTTATCATTTTACCCTAACAATACTACCATAGAAGGGCAAAATGTAATTTGTTGATTTTCTTAGGGATATTTTAGGTAAATCAAAAAATCTTCAGAGCTTTATGTGCTCTCCTTTATAATATAGAATAGATATTTCTAGAGAAGCCTATAAGGTTGTGTATAGCCCGGAACATTCCAACAGACTCCGTAAGGTTCTAGTAATGTTCGGAATATTCCTGAGGAGTTCGGGAGATTCTAGCGGAATGCAAAAGTATGTGGAGACTTCCGGAGAGTTGGTGATGACTCTCAACAATTAATGAATTTGAGTTTGCCATCGGCGTCCTGTCAAATGAATCTTTTCACTTTACTCAAATGAAACTTTCTGGAACCCTCAAATGGCAAAATTTTACTATTAGAAGTTTGAGTCAAGGGTGGAGATGTTTTAACAAACAAACAAAATTCTAAGTGGGAAGTACACGAACCACAAAGTGACCAACAATCCCGATAATACGCCCAGCTCTCATACCACTCTATCAAAACCATCAACCATCTAAATCCAATCCAACATTTAAACCATCAAGAGACAATAGATAACCTGGTACAACGACTTGAGCTGATCAGGACGCAGATTTGACACATTCTGATCTTCAACTGAACCACACCCCGGTGGTCGAAAGCTCTCTAGACCACTAAAAAGAGTAAAAGAGGAAGAAAATGCATCAATTTTGAGAATAAACTGAGAAAACGCCGTAAATTTAAAACGAGTTTGCTAACCATCACCCTTTGGGCAGTCATTAGCATTTTCCAAATTGAAAGAACCTTAATTTTCTTATCCTTGGCAGTAAAGTTTTTTGGGGGGGAAAGCAAACAGATAATAGGAATGGAAGAAGGGGTACCTAAAGCCGGAGAGAGCAGGTTTGACGGGGAAAAATCCGAGAACGAAGAGTGAGAGACCGATAATTTGTATGAGAATCGCAGATATAGTACACAACGTCAGTTTCTTGCACGTTAGCGAAGACATTCTGTGTCTGCGTCCTATTGCAATTTCTTCACCGCATATACATCGGAGTGATCGACTGCGAGGAAGAGTGCGGGGGTGACACACACACGCAATCAAATCCCAATATGCAAGTGAGTGTGTGTGGGATTTTATCCCAATATGAAGTGTTTGGAGTCGGCCGATAAACGGTTTTGCAACTAGGGAGCTAAACCGTTCGGTTTGGTGGGGATTTCAATCACATATAAAATTGGACCCATAATTTTAATTTATATTTTCAATCAATCAAAATTAATTAACATTATGTATAAATTAAACAAAATAAATTGACATGTGTTATACAGTTCTATTTGGTGTAATTTATTCGGTTTTACTTTTTTATAAACATATAGCAAAATATATCAAGCACATATTAATAAAAATAAAAATCATTAACAAATCAATTCTTCTATTTTTTTCGAAATTGATTTTATTCATATTTTCCATCAGTGTGTTCATGTTAATTATATTCATATTTTCTTATATTTTAATTATATTTTTTTCTTTCAAATCTTTGACAACTATCATGTACTATATCTTAAATTCAAAATTAATGTTATTAGATCAATTTTGATTGTTTTTTTTTTTTTTTTGAAATTAAAATTTTACATCAAACCAACAATTAATTTTACAAAAATTATCAAATTATTTTAAAACAACAATCAGTCAAAATTCACCAATTCGATTCGGTTGATCAGCTTTTATTGATTTTTCAGTTTTATTTACATTTCTATTTTCAACCCATTAATTATTAAATATAACTCATTAAATATATTTACTCGCATAATTGTATTTTTTAATTTCTGCCAAATACAATTCAAAAAATGAGAGACTCGATTTTACCTCACTCATTTTGTCAATTTTTTCATCATTCGGACATTAACTTCCAAAATTCATGGACCCATTCGGATATTAAATTTCAAGTAAAGCTATAAATTTTGGAAGTTAAACCTATGAACGGAAAAAAAAACTAAGTACATTTCGTTCGAAAGTTAACTTAAGAGTGGAACACTGAATTTCATAAGTTAACTTCTAAATGAAGCACTTGTTTTTGGGAAATTAATTTTTGAATCTTGTTCGGAAATTAACTTCTAAATAGGATGCTTAATTTCAAAAGTTATCTTCCCACTGTTGCACTTATTTTTGGAAGTTAATTTCCGAATAAAGCACTGAATTTTGGAAATTAACATTTGAATGACACATGAAATAACGGGAGTATTTTGGTCCCAAAAATTAACTTTTAATGGACTGTATTTAGTAATTAATGGATTGCAACTATAATTTCTTGTCCGGGGATAAAAATTGAGATTGATATTAGTTCTATAAATGTCCCACTTTTCTGGTTTTGACTCGTTTTTCTGGTGTGACTGGATTATTTGTTGCTTTCTACGTACTGATTCTTGTTTTTTGCGCTCATAAAAAGGGGTTAGAAGGCTTCCCACTACTGTTACCGAAAGGCTATATGATGATTAATCTAGTTCGGTGATTAACTTAATCAAGATAAAATTCTAAGCAAAAGAATAAACTCAATGAAAACTATAATCCAGAAATTAATTATGTAGCATGTCTTCTTCTGTGGTTTAAGTCTTGCTTTTATATGGGGGTATCCCAAGTCTTAGAGTCCTTCTGAATTACTAGTTTCTCACCAATAATGAGGATATGATTAGTACTTCTCATCTCAATCCTCTAAGAGTTCTTTCTGATCTTTCTTTTTGATACGTTTCATGGCTTAGATCGAGTCATTGTCCTAGTGGAAATAGAACAATTCGTGTATTCTTAGGAACTCGGAATCTACCTATTGGTCAATTAACACATGTACATGTCACTTGCTACCTTTGTCGCACTAATTAACTTTATGTTGTATTTTCAGAATGCCAACCCGCACAAGACTGACTTAATCTACAGTGTGGATAAACTGATTGACATATAGGTGATTATATCAAAGGTTCACCAATATGTGTCTCAGTGTATAATATCAGGCCCATACTTCGAGGATGGCATGTTGCACATGGCTTGTGATAATCGTGCCCGGAAAATAATAAATTAAGTTGGTGGGATTTTTTTTTAATTATGGTGAAGGAATGGAAATTCTACTTTGAGTTAATGAGTTAGTGGTGAAATTAAAAGAATAAAAGAGATTTGGGTATTAATTGAAGAGTGTTGGAAGTTTGAGGATTAAAATGCAATTTTTTTAAAACAATATAAAACAATGCGTGGAGTTATTCCTTGGAGTCGAGCTCATTTCTATCATCCCACCGCTTGGAGGAACCGACTGAGAGAGAGAGAAAGAAAGAAAGGGGGTTGGTTCGAGAAAGAAGACAGGAGAAGAGAACAACTTGGCTGTGAGATTGAGGTATGTTTGTATATATGTGTTTTTGTATACGTTTGGGAGGTTGTGTGAGTATTTGTGGTGTTCTAGTGAGTCGTGTTGTGTATATGT
>NMUG010003088.1:0-15186 GCA_002855965.1 Monotropa hypopitys
AGTCTACCGGACGGCCCAGCGGCCTCCGGCTCCTCTTCTTCAGCTACCTCTTGTTCCTCTTCTCCGGCAACCACCTCAGCTTCAACAGGGGCCGCCGGAGGAATTACGACAGCCACGGGGCTTGCGCCGACTCTACCTACCCTCCGCCAAAGGGTCTATGACCCGATTGGCGAAGGGAATGACCGTCCGGCAGACAGGCAGTCGGACTACGAATCTCCCACCGATCAGGCAGGAGATTGCCTTGCTAAATAAAAGGAAATGAACTACTGAGTTCCGGACAATACCTGACGGAAAGAAAGACGAAGGAACTCTAGAAGTCTGGAGGTCCAGATGCTAGCAGTCGTCTGGAGCAGGCGTCGGAGAGCAAATGCTTTGGAAAACTTTATACTCCACAAACTCCCCAGCCTTCTTATTTATAGGCAAAGGCTGGGGACAGCCTGCCCCTCACGAATCTCGACGAGGCGACGCGAACCAATCAAGTGACGTTTCGGATCCCAATGAGATATCCCATCAGCACAACCGCCCCACACAGCCAATCACAGGCTGACACGTGGACATCTCAAAGCGACTGCTGAGACGATCATTACGACCCAACGACACGCCGGACAATGCGCGTGCAACAAACGCCAACTATGGAAGTTCTGGAACATCCAGGCCATCGGCAGCATCATCTTGGCGTCCGGCCCAACGAGCCTATCAACGTCCGGTTAACTACTTCAATCCCTTCCAACAAGTTGAAAAGAATTGAGGGGCTATTGTGGTAGCCCGGCCCGGCCCTATGTATTTGGGGGCTCAAACCGAAATTGAAATGTGAGGGCCTTATAGAAATAAAGGAAATATATTTCAATATATATTAATAATTTACGATAAACATTCAAAGCTCTGAGCTTGGTTAAAGTGGTTTAGACCTTTATTTCCATCTATTGGTCAGGGGATCGAATCCTTGTGGCCTTTTTTATGTGAGAAATGGAAAAACGTTTCATGTAGCTTGAAAACATCTCTACCAAGTTTCGAACCACAAACCCTTCCAAACACGAAAGAAGCTTGAGCCAACGAAGACAACAACATCATCACGTTTGTAAGTTACGCTAACTAATATATAATATACATTTCTAACTAAAGGGGGTCCTATTTTTGGGCTAAAAAATTGGGGGCCCAAGGCGGTGGCCTTGTTCCCGAAGCCTCAGGGCCGGCCCTGGTGGTAGCCGGACCCTAAACAGCTTGGGCCGGACCCCCAGCTATCCGGATCAACCCAACATCCGGATCCAACACACATCTCCCGGAGCAATCCAGGGTCATCGGCCTCACGGACCTCCGATCATACACTGCTGTCGGACAGATCCGTCGGATCATCATGTGTTCGACATCCAAAGCAGTCTCACCGGACACCAGAAGGAGTCAGGCCGGTCCGACCATGCGGTCTCCTTCAACCTTCGATATTCCTATCCGGACGTCAAGGAAGCTCAGCGTTTCCACTCCCCACTGGGAGATGGAACAACTTCCACCGACAGACGGTCCAATGCCGGAGGGGTCCACCATCGGCAGTGACAGGGAACAATGACCTTCGGCAGGTGGCACTCGGGTCGGCCGTACAACTGCTGACGTGGCCCGGGTTGGTTCAGCGGCCCATCAACACTGTAGGGCTGACGTCAGCACTCAGTCTCCCGCCCGTATGCATCACGCGACTGTATCTTTGGCACCAAGTCAGGACGCCCTATAAATACCCCATGAAAACACTGTTCATGGGACCCGAGCTCTCCGACACTCTGGTATCTCTCCGACCCCTATTTTCAGCTTACGGTTTCCCTCTCCTACAGTCGCTGACTTAGCCATCGGAGGCCCCTCTCGGTCGCTGCCGACCGGTGAGCACTGATCTTTGTGATTGCAGGAGCCAAGCAGGTTGACCCTCTTCTCTTATAGGTATCCGAAGCTTCCAGCCGAAGCACCCGCTCTCAACTGTCCGGCCATTACCCGAAGGATCAGCGGAACCCTCCAGACTATCAGTCACCACAATCACCTCTGGAATATGGGAACTATTTCTGTGATGGCATATACTAGATTTACAATTACATTCTTATCCATGGAATATTTAAAACAGTTAACAAAATTACTTAGAGTCTAGGAAAACGGATATTTAATAAAATTTACTTGGAAATCCTTTTAAGTCTAAATATTATCACTCAACTGGTCCAATCGGTTCGGTAGAAGGTCCTGAAAATTAAATAATAATAATATAATTATTTATTACAAGTATAAGATCCATTATTCTTAAACTGCTTGCTTATTAATTTCTTAACTTAATATTTTTATTCTTATCTTAAAATTTCAAATTTATACTTAATTAATCTCTTCTTAAATTTTCTTACATTTTCCGAAGGTCGGGTACCTTTTCTGGGTTTTCTTATACTTTTGACAAAAAATCAGCTTGGAGGACCGATACCCGTAGGGTCGGGAGACCGGTACCCGCCAGATCATGGGGGATCGGTCCACAACGGTATCGAGGACCGGTACCCGCTGGGTTAAGAGAGATCGGTCTCCGGCAGATCAGGAGGCCAGTACCCACTAGGTACCTTAAGAGGGACCGGTTCCCGACGTGTCTGGGGACCGGTACCCGCTAGAAATCGCGAAGAACAGCGAGTTAGGCCTTCGATTTTCTTACTACCGGACATCAATTTCTCCTCCGATTATTGTTCAAATCGAAAACACAAAGGTTCCTACTGTTATACATACTTCTAAATCTATGTTTTAACGTATATAAATAAATTAAAATGACTTATAATCGATTCGATTTGAGTTTTAAATTTTTTAATAAAAACTTAGATTTCTCGCGATTAATCACGTATAATTCGATTCTATGAGTTGTATGAATCACTAACCTTGCCTAGAACATTCTCCAAAGTTTTGGTGAAGTCCGATCGTCGAACGATCCACACGATTTTCTCTCTTTTCTTCCTCTTTTTTCTCTCATTTTCTCTCTTTTATCTCCTCTCCCTCTGTCGATTTTCCTCTTCTGCCTTTCTTTTTAGTTTTCTTTTACTTTTTAGTTTTTGTTTATATGTTTATTATAATTTGTTTCAGGATAATTATAAAGCAAATAAATAAAAATTGAATTCCTTTTGAGTTATGTTAGAACGTAGCAAAATGCGTCGTAGTTACGATATTAATTAAGTCGAATATTCGTATTTTACGTTTTATTGTTTAATTCTTTTATTTATTCTTTTATTCTAAAAATATTACCAAGTCTCTAAAAATTTCTAAATTTCACCCATAATTATTATTAAATTTTTCTGATCTTTATAAAAATTATAAACTCCTAAATTTTTTTATTAGACTCACTAATTAGTTTTATTAACTTAAATCATAATTATATTTATTATTAAAATTTCAGGTATTACATGTTATCAGTTGCCCGGTGTGGCAGTAATACCATGGAGTGTCTATCAACTGAGAAATGATGACGTTAGATGGGTGATAGATTGAGATGTTATTAACTAGACTTTGGTATGCCCAATGTGACAGAATAATATCGTGGAGTAACCATTGAATGACAAGAGAAATGACCTGAAATTAATAATAATTAAAAGAGTTAACAACTTGAGTATTCGTGATTGCGGAATTATTCGTATTCTGTATATACCATTTATGTGATCAATGGAATTGCTAGTGACACATGTACCTTGTGGATTGATTGTTAGATAAGCTCTACAATTCTTTCATTTGTATTGGACGTTGATATTTATTCTATTGTTGACACATAATGAGTTAAAACATTACTTGTTTTTGTTTACGATATATGTTGGTAGCATATCATTTGATATCACTTAATTGTTGCTCATTATGGCACACTCATCTATGAGATTGTGGTTTTTGATGACACAGTGGTTAGATGACTTTTATACATTTTTTATATTTGGTAAGCTTGGTAGCATATTTTATCTTGATGCTTTATTATTATGTATTATAATGTTTCTTCAGTTTTTCAGTTATATTCCAAAGTTTAATTTAACTAACAAACTCCTGAATTTTCTTTGTTTATTTATATTGTGAAATCCATGTTGGAATAGCTAGCATTGGTCCACTACAGAATTGGGGCTTAGAGCTTAGTAGAGGAGATTCTGGTAGTCAGTTATGTCATTATGTATATACATTTCTGTCATTTTACATTTTAGTTTTATGTGTCATACCAGTTTAGCATTTTGAGTAAAAGATATATACAGAAGAATAATTGTCAGAGTTATGGTTCCTTTTTAAATTGATTAAGAGGAAGTTGTCATTTAGTCATGTGACCGAGTCCGTGCGAGCATCTATATTGTCATGCCAGAATAGAACGTGACACCTATGGTTTGCCTAACCGCGAGGCTACTACCGTTGAAAGGTGGCGTGTCCGTCAATAGACCGTCTACCCGTCCTTGGCCTGGCCCCTGTGGGTCTGCACTGTTTATCTGACCCCAAGTCCTGATATAGCTTGGTTACCACAACTGTGTAAATACAAGAGGAGGCCTAATTGAATCAATCTCTAGTTTAAAAGGTGACGAGTTTATGCACTGGTGTAGGACATTTAATTTGAAGCGTGTTGGCTGGATGATATGACTTGGTCGATCGACCTCCTCATCATGACACATTGGGGTCTATTTGGATGGTTTGTTTCTCCCATAATGCTTTTTTTGTCGACCTTCTAGCATTCCACTCTTCAGTTTTCTATGACGGGGCAACTATAGGCTACACATTCTCGGATTTCTCATCTTTGGAGGACGAATATTTTTTCCCTTTGGCCATGTGCGGTCATCCACCCGTTCATGGGTTGGGGTATGCCAGTCTCGGCTTACCCTTTTGCTGCCCTCTAGTGGTCTGGATTCTTAGGGATGTCACCCAGTTGGTATTTGACCGAGATCCAGCCAGTTTGAACACAGTCTGTATGAGTTGGTGATGGAGTCTGATAGGTTTCATCATTGACTCGACTAGTTGATGCTCAGACATTACACCGAGCTACGACTCACAACTAGATGACTTCCATCCGAAGTGTGTCGAGTTGGTCATTTTTTCTATTGAGACCATCTTATAATTTTATGGTGTGTGAGAATGACATGGGTTGATCGGTGCTTCAGATGCCCAGAATGATCCAGAGTCTGTCGGCAAGTATGAGGAATGCAAGTCAGAGTTAGACGAAGTCCCCAACGAAGTCTCCAATTGTGATGGACGATGATTTCTTTTTGGCTCTGGGTCTGTGATCTGTCTGTCTTTTTCGCTCTACCCTGAACATAGATACACAAGGAGTAGACGACAGGTTATTATCAGATGTGTCGCTAGTAGACCCCACGATGATGAAGTTATATAGAGAGAGTTATGCTATAGACTTTTTAGTATTTGAGAGTGTTTCATACCATACCTTGCCGTTGAACTCCATCTCATATATATAGTTGTCTAATGTTTCTGTTGAACGCGCGAGTCATGTTGGGAGGACTAGCTCTCAAAAGCATGCATTGTATAGGGAAATGAATGCATGCACACATCGGGAGCAGTGCATGCAGCTCGATGTGCATGCGGGTAACTGCAAATGTGAGTCCCGAAGTGCATGTTTCATATTTTCAAGATATTCGACCAAAACGTACCGATGCAAATCGACTGAAGGGACCCTAAAAGCTATAAACAAGCAATCCCATGAAGGTTGGATGACACGTGCGCTCGACGGTCGTGTGGTGAATGACCGTGTGTACTGATCGGGTAGACGAGTTAATGCATCGGGGACTAGTCTGACCCGAAGGGTCACAACGCTACTTGTTCGGTTCGCCCCCTACACTACTAAATGGACCAAATTAAACATTAATTTGAGACTTATTTAATAAATGAATCGAACATAAATTTGTTAGCATTCGTCTCGATTATGCTAACAAACTTAAAACATATTCACGTAATGAAAATTTTATGTGTGAACTTAGACACGTATAAACTTATATATGTTTATGTATGCACTTAATGAAAACTGTATAACTTGTACCTATATAAACCTTTACATGTGTTATAACTTGTATTTGTATATTTTTTATTATTTGGAGATATATAAACTTATTTAGGTACATACAATAATGTTATTGGGGTTCCAAAATCGAAACCACAAATTTATGATATTTTGGATAGAACAAACTCGAATTTAACTTAAACCTAATTTAGCTATGTTCGAACTCAAGTTTATTAAAAAATTAACAAATAAAATCTAAATATTTTAAATGAACCCTGTTATGTGCACGCAAGCCAGGCGTTGTACAAAAGAATCGAGCCATTCAAAAATTTTTAAAAAAATGTTTTATGTTTCCATGTAAAAGATCAACTCGTTCGAATGACTGTAAGTGCTTCATCGAACTTTTATATTTTTATTTAGAAGTTTTAAGTCTAACTTTTAAATAAAAATAGATAAAACACTTACAGTTATCCGAATGAGCTAATTTTTTACACGATAACATAAAATATTTTATTTAAATTTTAAATGATGCAGAGCTTTTGCGTTATACCCGGGCACACGCTGTGTGCACGTACACAAGCAACCCTGGGCAAGGGCGAAGCCAAATAAAGCCCAGAGGAGGCACACGATCCCCCTCAAGTTTTAATAGATACACTATTACCCCTAAAAATAATATCACGTCTCAATTACAACCCTTAAAAGTTATACTAATGTCACTCAAAATTATAAAATTGGCTCCGTTTTATGAACCTCAAAATTAACGGTGTTTGAAACTTGAGAACTAAGTATTATATGAACCTAAAAATTAACAGTTACCGACTTTATAAATATCCGATGAAGCACGTGAGTCTATGATGATACTTATGAATTAAGTATATCCTTATAGCTCATTATACCACTCAAAGAAATATTAATTAGACATTCCTTGAATAAGAACATGTCTAAAATATTATAATGCAAAGAAAGACGTGATTCTAGTCATTGATGAAATAAGTAACCGGATGAATTGGATCAATGTATAATCTGTAATCTAGTTCTTGCTGGGCTACTTATTATTCCTGTGGAATCAAAAATTCTGCCGATTAAGTCATGTTAACTTCAATGACTTTAACAAAATAACCAAGAATAACATTGTTAGAGGAGTACCTAAACTATATTTGACACGTCATATATCTATTTTAAACCATTAGATTTATATATGAGATATATTACACCCTTAGATATGTATAACTATCTTTTTCGCTCAATTTTTTTGATACTTTACAATCAAGAGATAAGATTTTACTCTACACCTATCTTTCCCACTCAAAAAATTGTTCGTAATTTAAATTTCTTATAAAACACATTTTAGCTTACTTTTGTTCTTTTCAAAACATATTTTGGACCCAACATCTCCTCATGCTAGGCTTCGATAAGAGAAGATCTGATAAAAAAGAAGTATTCTGAATCATCGATGATCAAAGATACGACCAAAAGATCCTCTACAGATTTTTATTTTAGATTATTTTAGTAATTCTCTTATATATTTAGATTTCTTTATGCTATTGTAAAATTTATTAGTCATATATATTGCCGTTCATATCTAACAAAAGAATTGATTTTGGATATCAAGTGATTTTATAAAACGAAAATTGGATACTCATGCATGTATATTTTACTTCTCTTGCACTCACACATCCCAATTTTAGAAATATCATATGTTTCATTGTATGATATTGGATTTTTTAAACTTCGTAATAAGTACTCTCTCTCAATCAAATTCTTGAATCGGCCCATGGTATTGGGTACACATAACATTTAGTTTTAAATTTCGACTTGGTTCCTACTAGGGATGTGCAAAAAACAAACCCGGCCGAACCTGTCCCGATAGACAGGACCCGACCCGAATTTTTCTTCATTGCATGAACAGATCCGGACTGGCCTTGGGCCACCCGTTTATTTCCTCGGGCGAGTTCGGATTTATGGATAAGAGACATGAATCGAACCGATCGACCGCCTAACCCGATCGCTTAGACCCAGCCCATCCTTCACTTTCCCTAGTGAATCGACCCAAACCTACCAATCCGAGAACCAAACAATCCGAAAACCCGAAAACTCGATAAACCCAATCCGTTGTTCTCGAGATGCTTTTGCCAGAACCTGACGCCTACCCGGTCGGGCGTAACCCGACCCGTACCCGAAAAATCCGACATGTGCACCGTCCTAGTTCCTACCCTAAAATAAAAGGAATAATGCTAAACTTGGATTACGGGATAAAAAAAATGATCTACGGGATAAAAACTCTCCGTCTAGACTGAGGTTTTTTTGCGTTGATGCAACGCGAACAGTTTATGTGAACCGTTGTCCATCCAGTTTTCGACGACCATAGAAAATAATCAACCCTTCTTAGTGATTTCAAGCTATCTTTACAGAATACACTTTCAAGACCCCAAATAAAGCCGAGCAACCGTAAAAAAGGTACTACTTTTTTTATTGATAATCAGTCATGTATGTATTTGTCATGCGAAGTAGTGTATTTGTTATCAACATGTGGAAGAGATTATTTAGTAGAGGAATGCTGCAAAAACAACAATTGGGTTACAACATTGTTAGTATTCTGATTGATTTCCTGTGAACTCTATAATAAGCTTATTTCTTCTTTCACTTTTGGACCCTCGTTGATGATAAATTTGTTCTTGTGCGTGCTTTTTGAGATCGCTTCTTTGGGTGTTAATGGCATATGGGTTTCTCTGTATTTGTTGATTTGATCAACGGAATTGGTCATGGACATTGTGGGTTCCTGGAACCTTAGACAACCGCTAGTAGGCTCCTGCAACCACAGAAAACTTGTTAGAACTGCCCGACACCGTCCGCTGGAATGGCTCTCTGATGCCTAAGTCAGATGAGTGTATGAGAGAGTGAAATAGCAGCGTAACAGCTCTGTAAAACCAGAAGAATCGAGAACTTACCCATCCTCTCACTGTTCATATTTATAGGATCCCCGTAGCGCCCAATCCGGCGCCGTTATCGGTAACCGTCCCGGATAATCCGCTGCAATATCCGGGAGCGTCCAAGCTTTCCATACCGAGCACGACGAGATCGCTATACATGATCCGGTAGCAACCTGCCCAGAGGATGTCGTGCTCCGGTACTCTGTATCCTGCCCAACGGGCCTTGGTCCGGAGACCAGTATTGTTGTATTGTAATAGATCTGTCTGGGTCGTAGCCCCTTCCCTTGTCCGACCCAATGGTCCGATGCTAGGTAACCTACCGGGTTACCGTAGCACTGCCTTGCCGTACAGCCCAAATGTATGCTGGGCCGGTAGCCCGCCAATTGGTCCAGCCAACCTATCCAGTCCATATTGGGCCTGCCCCCAATGGGCTTGCTACTTGATCCAGCCTGTAGGCCATTCTTTGTTTGGTTATCACAATAGCCCCTCAATACTTACGGGCCATCGGACCGCAAGTATTGAGTCTGGACTCCGGTTGAGTGCCGAACCATTCTTGTCTTTCGACCCAGCTGACTACCATGGTCCGGGAGCATCCTGCCTTCATGGCCGTACTATGAGTATCCGTCTCATAAATCATCCGGTATTCGAATCCTGGACATGTGCCCCATCCGACGGTCGTAGTGGTCCTTCTGGAACCTTTCTGCCACATGTCATCATCCGGGGGATCGCGCCTTAAAAATGTGCCCGTCCATTTTTGAATTTGAAACGCCACTCCATCGGCTATATAATCACGAGACCCCTTCGTTTTGCCTCTTTCGCGACACAGGCTTTGCAGCAATTGGCGATTTGCAAACCAGATCTCCCCCAATGCTTTTCTCAGCCCCTCAATACTTCAAATCTTCTTTAATCTAAGTAATTTCTGTTTCCGCGCAATTCCCACTCTTTTTCTTTGAATTGGGGCAAAATGCCCCCTATTGAGCCTGGAGAACCCCCGTGTTAGGTAGTATCGCCTAGGACACAGTAGTATTGCTACAGTGCCCGCTCTGTCGCCCCTTCACCGGACTGTGATCTCTGATCTTCTTCCCCTTCTTTTGGCCAGGTCTTACCATGTCGGGCAACAGAGGTTGTGCTGCCGAACCAAGCGGGACAGCTGCCGAACCAACCGGGCTCAGCCTGTTTGCAAACTATTTCTCTAGTACACCGAATCTCAGACAATTCTGGAGGAAGTATTATATTCCGGACTACGTCCTGGTAGAACTGGTACCCTTTGATGCGGATGGTGCCCCGGTGATCTGGCACCGGAGGGGGCAAATCATTGTTCCCATCATGGCAATCATAGAGGGGGGGCTCCGGTTCCCCATAACCGGACTGATTGCAAAAATCCTAAACACCCTTGGTCTGACGACGGTTCAGTTTACAGTGAACTTCTTCCGGATCGTCCTGTCCCTGGTCGAACTGAACTGTCATCCCAGGAGTCTGAGTCGGGAAGTCGGTCAAGGACCGAGGCATATCCCCTCCAGGTTGCAGGGAAATACCGCTTCAATGCCTTGTTCTGGTTAATGGAATACAGCCCGAAGAAGTTCAAATCATCTGGTTTGAATGTCTGTACCCGAACCGTGCGGTTGTACGACTGTGCCAATCCCTGCTGATATGCTGCAAGTTTAATTCGAGCATCGTCCCTTCTTTCTTCCGCCAAGTCCAGATCCTTTGCGATGGCCTGATCATTTTGCTCCGGATTGAAGCATTCAATTCGGATTGTTAGCAGTCCGGCTTCCAGAGGAATGACAACTTCCATGCCAAATGCTAACGAGAAGGGAGTTTGTCCGGTTGGCCTTCTGGATGTGGTTCGGTAAGCCTACAGGACGTGGTACAACTGCTCAGCCCATCTTCCTTTAGCTGCCACGAGTCTTTTCTTTATACCGGACTGAACTGTTTTGTTAGAAGACTCGGCTTGACCATTGCTTTGAGGGTAGCAAGGAGTAGAATTGAAGAACCGGATCCCGTACTCCGTACAAAAATCTATGAACAAGTTCCCGACGAACTGTGCTCCGTTGTCCGACACAAAAGCCTACAGAATCTCAAACCTGGTCACAATGTTCCTCCAGATGAACCGCTTGACATCCGATTCATCAATTGTTACGAGTGGCTCTGCTTCCACCTATTTTGTGAAGTAGTCGGTAGCTATGATGAGAAATTTAAATCCTCCCGGAGTAGTGGGGAGTTTGATCACAATGTCCATGCCCCACTTTGCAAAGGGCCATGGACTGGTTAATGGCTGTAGATCTACAGCCGACTGATGTATGACCGTGGCAAACCTCTGACAACTGTCGCATTTCCGGACTAAGTCCATTGCATCAGAATACATGGTCGGCCAATAGTATCCCTGGGTGATGGCCCGATGGGCCAATGATCTTCCCCCGGAGTGACACCCGCAGCTACCGGTATGGATCTCTTGAAGGATGGTTTGAACCATGCTTGGATGGACACAGAAAAGGTATGGCCCGGAGAAGGACCGTTTGTAAAGTTTGCGGTCCGGTGAAAGCCAGTACCAGGCTGTCTTGTGCTCAATCTGATTTGCTCGTCTCTTATCAGTCGGGAGGACATCATCTTTAAGAAAAGCTATAATTGGGTCCATCCAGCTGGGACCCAGGTTGATGTTGAGGACTTTCCTTTCTTTCCCCGGATCAATGTTGGGTTGCTGGAGTGTCCCAATAGTGATGGTTCGTAGATGGTCGGTATCATGGACTGAGGCCAGTACATCAGCGTGTGCATTGCATTCCCGTCCTACCTGTAAGAGGGTGAATTTAGAAAAATTCCATGCCAGTTCCCTGGCCTACTGAACGTACCGCTCCATTCTGCCATCCCGGGCCTCATACTCCCTGGTCATTTGGTTGACCACAAGCTGAGAATCGTTGTAAGTAGTGAGATCCGTGATTCCCAGTTCTATTGTCGTTCATAGGCCGGCGAGCAGTGCTTCATACTCAGCCTCATTGTTGGAGACCAGGAACTCTAAGTGAATTGCATGCTCATGGACTATTCCGTCCGGTGAGCTGATTACGACTCTCGCTCTGGAGCCTCGGTTGTTTGATGCTCTGTCAACATAGAGCTTCCAGCCAGAATTTGTCCCGGGAGACTGTGCTACTTCGGAAACTAAGTGATTGTCCCAGGGCTTTGCCGGATCATCTTCAATTGGCCTGGGGGAGAATTCTGCTACGAAATCAGCTAACACCTGGGCTTTGATAACAGTCCGGGGCTGATACCGGATGTTGAAGTTGGCTAGCTCCACAACCCACTTTGAAATACAGTTAGATAAATTCTCCTTCCGGAGCACAGATTTCAGGGGGTGCTCTGTTAGGACTATGATGGTGTGGGCCTGGAAGTAGGGGGCCAATTTCCGAGATGCTGAGATAAGTGCCAAGGCTAACTTTTCCAGTGACAGATACCGGGCTTCTGCATCCAGCAGGGTTTTGTTGGAGTAATACATTGGGAGATGGTTCTGCCCTTCCTGCTGTACCAAGACCGAATTGACCGAGTGTCTTGAGACGGCGAGGTAAAAGAATAGCTCCTCATGCTCCCGTGGGGTGGTAAGCAGTGGTGCTTCAGTCAAGTATTGTTTCAGTTCGGCCAAGGCTTGGCCTGACCTTTCGGTCTATTGGAAGCTTCGTTTCCTGGATTTTTTAATTAAATCAAAGAAGGGCCGCCACTTATCTGACGATCGGCTGATAAATTGATTCAATGCTGCAGCCATCCTGGTAAGCTTCTACACCTCTTTGATAGTTTGAGGATCCTGTAGGTTCCGGATTGCCGTGATCTGATTTGGATCCGTCTCAATCCCTCTCCGGGTCACCAAGTGTCCGAGAAATCTTCTGGAGCCTATCCTGAAGGCACATTTCTCCGCGTTAAGTTTGAGTCGGGGCTCCTTCAGCACATTGAAGATCTACTGCAGATCTTTCAGATGGTCCCGAGCCACCTTGCTCTTTACAACCATATCATCAATATATGCCTCCATGGTCCGGCCAATGTGACTCCTCAACATGGTCATGACCATTCTCTGATATGTTGCTTTGACATTCTTTAACCCGAAGGGCATAACCTGGTAGCAATACAAGCCTCTGGGTGAAATGAATGCAGTCTTCTCTGTGTCAGGAGGATACATGGCAATCTGATGGTAGCCCCGGTAGGCGTCCATGAAGCTGAGTCGGTCATGCCCGGCCATGACATCGACCAACTGGTCGATGCCATGGCCGGGCATGACCGGCTCAGCTTCATGGACATCGATAAGGGAATGGATCCTTTGGACATGCATCGTTCAAATTGCTGTAATCAACGCAGACTCGGAACTTACCGTTCTTCTTTTTGATGACCACCGTGTTTGCTAGCCACGTGGGGTATTGCACTTCCCGGATTGCCCGAGCTTTCAATAGCCTGTCCACTTCTTCAATGACCGCCTCTGTATGAATTGCTGCCGACCGACACGCCTTTTGTATGACTGACCGAAAGGTTGGATCGACGTTGAGCCGGTGGCATATCAGATCCGGACTAACCCCTGGCATTTCGTAGGGGGTCCAGGCGAACACGTCGACATTGGCTCTCAAGAGCCGGAGCATGTCCTCCTGATCCAATTCCGGCATGGCCGACCCAATGAGGAAGAAGCGTTCGTTGTCTTCTTCAACCGGGACACGGGTCAGGTCTTCAACTGCTTTTTCTAAGGCCTCCATACCGACATCTTCTAGTACCGGAGCGTCGGGGGTCTCAACCCAATGTACTTGGACTGGGCCTGATTTGCCCTTCACTGCTGCGATGTAGCATTTCTTCGATGCTACCTGGTCTCCATAGATGTCCTCCTGCCCGTAAGGGCCGTTGAAACGCACCACCTGGAGATAAGTGGACGTGATTCCCTTCATCCGGTGAAGCCAATCCCGACCCAATATTGTATTGTACGGGATTGTGACATCAACTAGTGTGAACTCGGTGTTCACCATTTTGCTGCCTGCTGTAATAGGCTGGTTCACCTTCCCAAGTGGCCAGATCGGAGCTGAGTTGAATCCGACTAATGTCACATCGGATGGGACAAGATCATCCAATGGCAGCCCCAGCTGCTTGAACAATGTGTAGTACATCACATCTGCCGAGCTCCCCGGGTCAATCAAAATCCTCCAAACCAAGACTTTACCGAATCGGAGGCTCACGACCAGGGCGTCGCTGTACGGGAGATGGACCCTCTCCAAGTCCTTCTTCGTGAAAGTAATCTGCCACTTCTTGGCCGGCTCTGCCCTGGGTCGCTTTGTTGCCGTTCCAACATTCATCACCATCTTCCCGGACTGCCCTTGCCGGATCTCTTTGCTGATCCGGCACTCCGTTGCTTAATCCATGGCTCCATGAATGACGTTGATCACCCGGACGACCTCATCGTCTTCCTGGGCCGACGGTGGTGGAAGTCCGACAGCCGTCTTTTCTTCATCAACATATTCCCGGAGCCTGCCGGCTTGCACTTGCTCTTCCAGGAATGATTTGAAGGCCCTACACCGGGTTGTGAGATGCCCCCTGTCCCGATGATAGGAGCACCTCATCGAAGTATTTTTGCCCTGGGGCTGCCCTATGATCTTGGGGGGCAGCCTGAAGAAGTCTTCTTTTTCGATCTTCCGGAGGAGCTTGTATATAGGGATCTTGAAGACTGTCTCATTATCTTGAAACTCGTCTGGATGGGGGACCCTCTTCTCCTTAGATTTGATGTCGTTGACCTGCTGGGGTGCCCCCATTCCCGATCCGGGCTTGGAATTGACATTTGGCTCGACCTTGAGTCGCTCAGACCGGTCTTCTTCTAGTCGACAGTGCTTCTCAATACGGTACATGAGATCATCCATGTCCATCAGACTGCAGAGTGTCAGATCCTCAAAGAACCTGCTCCGGGGGTCCAGTCCCATTTTGAACGACAAGACTGCACTTCTTGGAGTACAACCCTCTATTTCGTTATAAACCTCCCAATACCGAGCTGCGTATTTCCGGAGTGATTCTTGCTTGCCCATTCGGAATGCAAGCAAAACGTCCACCTCCTTCTTCTACTTCGTACTGGTGACAAATTGGGCCAAGAAGGCCTGAGGCAGCTCCCGGAATGAGCTGACGGATTGCTCCTGGCAATTTGTCAAACCAGATAAGTCCGAGGTCTCCCAAGCTGGAAGACCTTGCAGAGGAGCTCATCCTCCGTGATGTACAGGGATATCATCTGTCGGAAGTGCACTAGGTGCACGTATGCGTCGAATGTTGGCTCGTACTTCTTGAATTTTGGCGCCGCAAAACCGC
>NMUG010003089.1:0-15184 GCA_002855965.1 Monotropa hypopitys
AGCACACACAAACACACCAAGACACATATCAACACACACACATACACATCAACACACATCAGCACACACACACCAAAACACACGCACACGTGCACGTGTGTGTAATTTGAGGTTTGTGTGCTTTGAGTAGTGTATATATATGTTTTGGGGTATGTGTACATGCTGATATGTATCTTGGTGCATGTGCGTATTTTTGTGTATGTATATGTCTGCATGCATTTTAGTGTATGTGTATGTTATTAGTTTATTGATGTTTATTCTAATGAAATGAAAATAATGATAAAAACAAAAATAATATTACCAAACATATTTTATGTTATTTTTGTTTTTTAATGTTTCTAAAAAACATATCACCAAACACGTTTTCATTTTTTGGTTTTCATTTAAATAACGTGATTCTGTTTTTAGTTTTTAATAAACAAAAAACAATAAACATAAACGTTACCAAACGGGCCCTTAAGGAAGGAATCGGAGGTAATTGAGATCAATTCTTTTTCTAATTGACTTCTATACATGATATAGATAAAATAGAATATATTAGATCGATTTAGTGTTGGAATAACAGTCAGAAATCAAGTTAAAATCGATTAGAAAACCCAGAATTAGCACCGGGCTGAGCACCGGGCTGACTGGTGGAGCCGTCGGTGCTTACGTCGGTCCTTCCACCAGTGGTTGCTTCAGTGGAAAAAACTTGGAATTTTGGACAAAAACTTGATTGTATCGAGACCTGATTTTTATGTATTATGATAGTATATGAAATTAGGATTAATTTAATGAAAAGCTAGAGAAAATCGATTAAAAACCAACTTTTAGTTATTGTAGAACATTGAATTTAAATCACAGTTATTCTGTCTCTTTTAGTCACTGGTTAGGCATAAAACTGATTATCAAGGTATTTTCAAAAATTTGAAATATTAAGTAATAGTTTTAGGTTTATTTTTGAAAAATTGGAAATTCTAATAAGATTATAAAGGAAAAATAGTTATTGGAAAATACGATAATGAATAGAATTTATAGAAGTTAAAAAAGTCATGCATGGATAGTATTCTTATAATGTGCTATATGATTTAATATTGGACCGGGGATTTTTGTATGAGCACAGTGGCGGAGCTAGTTAAATTTTTTAGTTTATTTCACTAAAAAAAATTTAGTTAAATTTTTTTTCACATTTTTAACTAAATTTTTTTTCTCCAAAAAATGGATGTGGCACCTGCCACACCACCCCTCAATGTACATCCGCCCCTGTATGAGCATCAGCATGCTAGGGAAATTAGCAGAGTTACACTCTGATTCATGTGAGTACCTGAAACCTTACAAGTTTGAGTAATATCTATTTTTCATTTTTTATGGAAATTGTTTTATCTTTTTTAAAAATATTATGATAGAAAAGGATTTTTTTTGAATAGATGTTATGGATTAAGTGATTTGAAAGAAAAGAGAAAAATAGATTTTATGGCAAAATGAGATGGATTTTGGGAAAAAGAGATTAAGGATTCTATATCAAAATCATTATGAATAAAGATTGATTTTGTGTGAAATGGAAAATAAAGGTTTGTGAAAAAGTAAGAAAAGAGATTTAAAATAAAATAGAAAAAGAAGAAATTACAGAGATAAAAGAGCAGTTTAATATCCAAATGGGAATTGTAATGATGATATTAATAAGGAAATGGAAAGAATAATTTGATATGAAAGAAGTAAGATGTTTTGGCAATATATAGAAAAGATGGGAATATTTGGAAGCAATGGAAATGAAAAGGAGGATTTTCTGCTATTATAGCCTTGCCGAGATATTGATTGATGCCTCACTCCACTCCACGACTAGTAAAGTTGGGGTAGTGTGAAAGCTCCATTCCATGACTTGTTGTAGGAATAATTTGATAGCTCCATTCCACGGCTAGTTGTTGGAATGTTATGATCCTCGCTCCAAGGTTTTGTGTTGGAGTATTATTCCATGCCATTGGGAATTGTTCAAGTGGCCCCTGATTTATTCTGATGTACTTATTCGGATTGATTCTTATGGTAATAGATCTGTAACAACTCTGGTCAGATGTAATGACCCTTGTCCATATTAGTGATGGGACGTGAGGAGATAAAATGAGTTATTGATGGATCATTTATTCGATCCTATGGCATATTGATGAGATGAGATGATGGCTCTTATATTCGATCATATGACATATCATTGAGATAAGAACGATTAAGATGAAAAAATGATTTTGTAAGAGAATTGGTAAAATAGATTTTGTAAATAATAAGAGCTTCAGTGGCTTATTGAAGGTTTTTGTTGATAGATCACTTATACGATCTTATAATAGATTTTATGACAAACATATGTCGAGTTTTATGATAAGAAAAGGAAAATGTGTTTCATAAAGGAAAAAAAGAAAGGGAATGATGGGTTTTTAAAGAATAATAATATGATGGATATTTTAAAAAGGAGTTAAAAATAAAAGAAAGAGGTGGAATAGATAGTGTGAGATTGAAAGAAATGATTTCGAAAAATGAATTTTGAAATGGAAAGAGATTTAGTTGTTTTATAAATGACTTGAAAAGTGTGATATGGTTTTAAAAAGTAACTTAATCCATAACTCCTCTTATTTATACTGTTCTATAGTATTCACTGAACTATCATTGCTGACGTGTTTTATACACCTCCTTTTCCAGATGTTCTGTAATTGATGATGTCTTAGATGTCCACTTGTCCAACTATAGAAGTTGTGGTCTTTTTTATTGTCACTTAGTAGGTGAGTTGAGTTGTATTTTGAGAGCTTCATTTGTGATGTATCAGTGAGTCATGTACTACGGATGTTCAGGTGTGTGGGTTGAGCTAGGGCTTTGTTTTTCCTATTTTGTTGAGCCCAATATGCATCATTTCAATACTGTATGTATAGTGAGATTTCATCTCCAGTTTATTGGGTTTTACTTAGAGATGTTGTTAGATAGCTTTGCCACATCACTATCTTGGGTAATTACCTTGATAATTTTCCGAATTGAGACATGAAAAAAAATGTACCTAGGGATTGAATCCACTTGATCCTCATAGATTAGGTTCATATGAATCAATTCATGATTATTCGGATTAAATCAATACCATAGTAGGTTACAATCCTAAAGGATATCGCCGAAGAATATTCGTGAATCACCGAATAGCATAGAGTATTGCCACCTAGCATGACATGTCTTACGAGTACATCCTATCTCTATGGCATGACCCGTCTACTCGCATGGCCCATCTTATGGTGCATATTCCATCTTAGCTAACTCATCGAAATCAAAAACACGCCATTGTATGATTTCGTGCTTGAACTCTAGAAAACAAACACATTCGATTGAAAGGAATAAAATGTTTTATTAGATAATGAAATATCTAAACCATACAATTAATGCGAATGATACAAATAAAATAGAACCTAAAGTAGTCAGAATATAAGCTTTATCGTTCCCTAGATATAGGATTTATCCAGCCATGGTGGTGGTGGAGGCATGGAAGGAGAAGAAGGTCGGTCTTGAATGGTTGTTTGATTGCTTGGAACTTTTTCTCTACCTCCTTAGTGTTTCTCGCCACAAAAGATGTCTAAAAATATGATATAGCACCCCTTATATAAACCCCATAAATATTGTTGCAAAAATCCCCCTCCAAAAATCAATTTTGTGTAGTTTAGGAAGTTCTAATCTGCCAAAATTTGCTCGAGTGATTGCAATTCACTCATTACCAGTGAAATTCGCTGGATGGTCGCCTGATCCATTGCTCTAGTGCAGAAGTCACTCGATCTACTTGGAACTCGCTCAAGCGAGTTTTCTAATTTTTTGAATATTTCATTTTTAGCTCTCAGGACATTTCCAATGCTTCTTCTCTTGATTGCAAGCTCCGTTTGTCCATAATTAATTCCTTTTAGGCTTAAATCCTATAACTCTGAAGGAAGTTGCAACTCCAACAAAATTAATTAAATAACATAATTTTGGGCCAACAAAATACACAATTAATGAACATAAATGGTTGTATTCCACACTTATCACACCTCAATTTACACTTTGTTAGTCCCGAGAAAATAAAATAAAACAATACAATAATAAATAAACTAAAAATGACAAATGGGGGGATAATTCCTTTAAACCCGTGGACATTCCTGATAGGATGATTATGGTCTCGTGAAGGTTTCTAGCAGTGATCACCCACAAAGCACAACTTATTAAATTAAAAAAATAAACAACAATTACTCCCCAACTCGACACATGTATTATCAAGAGTATATGCAAAGCGTAATACCAAGTAAAGTCAAGATGATTTATCCATTGAAAAAGTTAAGCAAGAGAACTTTTAATTCATTTTATCATTATTTTGCCATTAAAACAAAGGCTCATACTGTACTCGGATAGGGAGAAATCACAAAATATGTGTACAATGAGAATGATTCAAGGATTTCATCTAATTTTGGATTCAAAACGCACACTCGAGCCCCTCAACAATCATCAAGATGCACAAATATTTTTTAATTCACCACCATTGTTTTTCATATTTAGAGAACTTTTGTCATTTTTTTGCTCATGGGTGTACATCAAATTGGTTTCTTAACAATTCTACTTGATGCTTGTAGAGAGATTTCGATTAGTGACACCTAACCCAAACGAATTTGGGGCACTAGGTGTAAAGGACACTCCTACTGACTTACTTACTCGAGTAAAAAAGACTATAAACCAAAACTAACCATGCATGCTAAATCCTATATCACACACCTTTTTATGCACAGTGCTTGCTGAGGCTAGAGAGCTGGTTACTCAGTGGCTGTCTCCCATTATTCACACCTTTTGATGTGAACAACCACTGCTTACTAAGACAGGGAGCCCGATTACTCAATGCAAAACTAAGGAGAACAAGCAAATAGACTCTCATTTTAATAATTATTTTTATTCTTTTTATGAACTAAGGGGAATAAACATAGTAACCAACATCCGATTCTCACCAAGGTAGATTAAACATGTTTATGAAATCCTTAACTCTAAATTGTCTTGAATGTAACAGTGAATGTGCAAGAATGATTGTGGGGAAAATCTATCCAAACACAGATAATTGACTAAGTCTTATGAATTTTTTTTATGTTAACTTTTTTCTTTCATGTTGAAGTTCTCAAGTTTAACTAAAACAATAAAATCACATAAGATTCCATCCGGATGACACTTATTAACTCTTATTAAGAACCAAAAAGTCAAAATGGATTGCAATTGAGCCTTAAAAATATAAGTTTTTTGACATTATTGAAAATGTTCATGGAGACCCTCAACCCCAACTTAAACTAGATAATTCCTTCATTGGCCACATGAATAAAATAAATAGCAGTAAGTAAAGGAGAAGGGAAAGAGATCATATCGGAGGATTCAAATCATCAACATAACTCGCACCCTCAAACTTGGACAAAACAGTCCTGCACATTAGTCCAACAACACAAACACAAAATCACAATATATGGAAATAACAAACATAAATAATCAACTAAATTATCATCCCATTCCGTCACGTAGTGTCACGCCCGAACCAATTTAAATAAATTAAATTGGGTTATTATAAAATTTTAGAAGAAAAGAGGAAGGAAAAATAATATGTGTGGAGGGGTTAATATTATTTTAGAGAATTATAATAATTATTAATGAAATACAATTATAAAATATGGGAATGCATATATAATTGTTTGAGGAGCAGCACACAAGGGTTATTAGACCTTATAAGAGAGGGCAAGAAGGTAATTAAGTAAAAAATCTGTCATTAGGTAATATAAGTATAGGATTATGCTCATTAGGGTTAGAGGCATTATTGTGGTGGCTAGAGAGTGCTTAGGAGGAGTGCTCTTGAAGATTAGTGAATCCAAGACTTGATTTGAAGTTCTTTCAAGGAAATCCCTTCTTCAATCTTGTTCATAACATCTTAGAGGTAAACTCTATGTAATTAGATTTTTAATTTCGTGGGTAATTAGTCCCAGATTAGTGGTTTTCACTAATCACGATTAGGGACTGTTTTTTTTAGATCTACTTGGAAAATCATGGTTTTTGATGAATTAAAGTTGGTTTTTGAAGCCCAATTTTTAGTATGAATTGAGGCTAGATGTCTACTACAGTGTAGAGTATTTGATTTGAGGATTTGAGGCTTTTTAGATTGAGTTTAAAGAAGTTTTGGTTAAGAAAATCGAGAAGGATTAAGCAGTTTTTTCGATCTGCTGAGTTCTGCTCTAACCGGTATGCGCACAGGCACACCGGCCGGTGTGTTGGGCGGCATACCGGATTTCATACTAGCCTTAAGGAAATCGCCCAGTAAACCTTAGGTGGCATAAAAATAAAAATTTGTATTAACCGGCATGCCGGGCGGTATACCGGTTATCATACCGGTTTTGGTCAAATTTGGGAAGTAGGTTGGTCTTTTATAAAAGCGAAATTTTACACTAACCGGCATGCCGGCCGGCATGCCGGGCGGTACACCGGTTGTGTACCGGTCCCATACCGGTCAAAAGGAATTTTGGGAGAAAATGAGTGGGTGTTGTGGTTTGATCTTAAATTATTTATAAACACATTTAAGAAGGATTTCCAGACCTTGAGGAGTTCAAAACAGTAATAAGAATCCTTTATTTATAAATAAAGTTTTGAAGAATTATTTACACATGGTTATATTATATAACAGGAGATCTGCCGGGATCTTCCAAAGCACCTCAGTAAATTCATATTCGGCGAGTTCACGCAGCAGGTGAGTGTGTAGATACCTTTTAATATATGTGCTTTGCTTATGTGTGAGTTAGTGCATAAATGTGGGGTGTAATTATATGTTACTTATGTGTAATCGCGTGAAGTTACTTGCTTTCCTTACTCACATGCAAGCATGATTTAAAATGAGATATGTTAATGTCATGCATGGAATATGAATCAAATATTGTTAGTTATGCTATGGGCATGATTGAGATGATGTGGTGTATGCATAGGCATGATGAGCATGTGGTAAACGCTTGTTGAGATTTATGTACCCTTTGTTGATATCACCTACTCAAAAAGAACATAATATAATGGTTGGCAAATACATGAAGAGGAAGAGATGATATTACCCTAGGCATACTCAATTGAGTTGTTAGGCCGAGTAGGGGTAATGAAATGTGAAGAGATAATCCCCGTGGCATGCTCTATATGCTGTTAGGCCGAGTAGGGATTTGGGGCTTGATTAGTTCGCCCTTGTTTGATATATGAGAAGAGATGATCCTGTGGCATGCTTTTATGCTGTGATGCCGAGTAGGGATTTGGTACTATGGGCACGTTACACAAGAATTAAACCAAAGAAAGGTGCTATGGGCACGATTATAAACAATATATGGACAATGGCATGATTTCATGATAGTTGGGGAGAGACAACACCACTTGGACAGTTGCCTGTTTACGTGATAGAAAGAGGAGAGGCACAACCCCTTAGTTACTTGTTCTTTACTTATACTTACTTGTACACTGTGAGTTTACTTTACATATCAAAGTGCATATATTGACTGTTGTAGCTGACACTCTTGGATATCTTTTGCTATTTTGTTTTGCAATCTATATCTAGGTCAGGAAAAGTAGCAGGTTCACAGACCAGTCATTGCCGAGTTGCCACTTTCAGGGGCAGTTTAGTTGAGGTTGTTCCTTGTTGGAGACAGTTCTTTTTCAGCCTGTTAGCAGTTGTGATTTGAGATAGACTATTTCTTTTATTGCAGTTTAGAGTTTGAGGGTATGTTTTGTTAGTGGAGTTTTGATAGACCACTTGTTTTGGAGTTTTACATTATCAGTACTTCCGCTGTTATTGTTTATGTTAAAAAAAAGAGATGATGATTTGATTATTAGTATATCACTTGGGTTTTCAGTTTTGGATGCTTGGTTTGTTCACGGATTCATTATCGGAATATATATATTTATTATATTCTGGAATGGGTCATGACAGCTTGGTATCAGAGCTCTAGGTTGATAGATTATGGAGTATAGAGTGCTTGTGGTTTTGAGGTGAGAGTTAAGATAGGAGAGCGGTGTGTATATGCCAAATTATCGTGTGTGTCACTTTGACGCCCAGGCAACTACCTTGAAATCCAATTTGAAAAGAGCCTGATCAACGTATTTTCAAGTGGGAAGTCTTGGGAAGTTAATTAAAAAAGCATGATAAATTGGAATACCGGGTCTAGGTTGTCAAGGAGGGTGAAGTTCAGACTTGATGGATAAGAGAGTATTGGGGTTTAGAGACCGTCGAATGGCATGGCTTGGAAAGTGAACCATAAGGCTAGGGATACTTAGGTGTAGTATGATTGTTGCACTTTATTATGATATGTGTTGGATTGTGTAATTTATGTATGAATTGTCTCTAATAAATCTTATTTTTTTGACAATCAAGAGAGTATAATGGAACATGTTGAGGATGCAGCCTCGACCGGACCTGCAGTGGGAGAGGTGAATCAGCCTCCTGCACAAGGGAATCCACCTCCAGCGGTCCCGGAAAATCGAGTGGAGGCAGCCATGGCTCAGTTTCTAGAGAACCAGGCTGCATATATGTAGTGGCAGACTGCGCAGAGATAGGGGACAACAGGAACCAGTTTGCTAGAGAGATTTCTCCGGATGTATCCGGCAGAGTTTGGTAGGGGAGTATCCCCCGCCTTAGCAGAGGAGTGGCTGAAGGGGGTTGAAAGAGTTTTGCGTGCTATGGGAGCATCTAATGAGCAGAAAGTCAATCTGGCAACTTTCAATCTGAAGGGCGAGGCTCTGATCTGGTGGGAAGCATATAGCCGTCAGCTTACCACAGTGGAGGATGGTGGAGTTCCTAGGGTTATCACCTGGGACTTATTTGTCAGAGGGTTCAACGATCATTTTTATCCAGAGAGCTACCGGACAGAGCAGGAGAACGTTTTTTTGTATCTAAAACAAGGAAGCATGACTGTGGATGAGTATGAGAGCAGGTTTGCAGCTTTGTCCCGATATGCAGTTGAGCTAGTAAACATCGATGCAAAACGGTGTAAGAGGTTTCGTGGGGGACTGATTCCCCAGATTGCGACACGCTTGACTCAGTTCAGAGAAAACGACTATGCTGATTTAGTTGAGATGGCCAGGATGACTGGAAGAGATGTTCAGACTTTGATTGACCACAGGGCCAAGAAGGGGAAGACCAGTGGCAGTTGGTCGGGGAAAGCTACCAGTGAGGGTGGCTATGCTAAAAATAGTGATGGGAAGACTTTTTCTGGCAAGGGGCATGGTGGCTCCAAATCTCAGCGGAGTTGGCAGAGAGAGAAGAGCAGTCAGGGTGACAGTCGGTTTTCAGGGGCTAGTGTGTAGAGTGGTGATCGTCGTTGTTTCAGATGCGGAGGAGAGGGTCACATGATTCGTCAATGCCCAGTGAAAGATGAAGAGATGCATTAGGTGAAATGTTACTCTTGTAGAGAGATGGGTCATAAGGCCTCAAAGTGCGCCAAGTCTCGTAGTGCTGCAGCTTCTTCGGTAGCCAGTGCACCGGTGGTTCAGGGCCGTGGTCAGGGTGCTAATGTTGTGCCAGGCAGAGTTTTTGCAGTGACTCATTAGGGGGAAGAGGCAACACCGGATGTGGTTACAGGTACATTTCTTATATCGGGTTTCTATGCTCGAGTTCTTCTTGATTCTGGGTCTACCCATTCGGTTATATCAGAATCTTTTGGTCGTATGCTTGATAGACCTTCAGTGGTCTTACCTTATACTTTGGCCATATCTACGCCTATGGGGGAGACGGTTAGAGTGAATATTTATTATCCGGATTGTGCTCTAGAGGTAGAGGGTAGGCGGCTAGCAGTGGATTTAGTGCTGTTGGCGATGACCGACTTTGATGTTATTCTGGGTATGGACTTCTTATCAGCACACCATGCTCTGATTGATTGGTTGTCGAAAGAAGTTTTGTTTATTATTCCAGATGAGGGCAACATAAAAATTTGGGGCGAAAATAAAATGGGCAAATCTTGCCTTATTTCTAGTATTCGTGCGAGGACACTTCTTAATAAAGGGTGTCAAGGCTGCCTAGCCTATATTGTTGATGACCGGGAAGTGGAGGAAAAGATTTCTGATATTCCAGTGGTGAAAGAGTTTGAAGATGTATTTCCAGATGATTTACCAGGAGTGGTTCCCGATAGGGAAATCGAGTTCACTATTGAGTTGTTGCCCGGGGTGAGCCCCATATCTATTGCGCCATACAGAATGGCACCGGCAGAGCTATACGAGCTGAAAGTGCAGTTGAGGGAGTACTTGGAGAAGGGCTTTATTCAGTCCAGTTCTTCACCGTGGGGTGCACCTGTGCTCTTTGTGAAGAAGAAAGATGGATCCATGAGGATGTGTATTGACTATCGACAGCTGAATAGAGTGACTGTTAACAACAAGTACCCTTTGCCCAGAATTGATGATTTGTTTGATCAGTTGCAAGGGGCAACTATTTTCTCGAAGATTGATTTGAGATCTGGGTACCATCAGTTGAATATCAGAGATGGCGATGTACCGAAGACGGCTTTTCGTACTAGGTACGGACACTTTGAGTTCTCGGTCATGCCTTTTGGGCTGACAAATGCTCCTGCAGTTTTCATGGATTTGATGAATCAGGTTTTTCAACCCTATCTGGACTCTTTTGTTGTGGTTTTTATTGATGATATTCTTGTTTACTCTCGTACTTTGGAGGAACATGAACATCACCTAAGGACTGTGTTGCAGACCTTGAGAGAAAAGCAGTTGTTTGGGAAGTTCAGCAAATGCGAGTTCTGGCTGAAGAGTGTGGTTTTTTGGGGGCATGTGATATCTAGTGATGGCATCTGTGTGGATCCAAAGAAGATAGAGGCAGTAGTGAATTTGGCCAGCACCGTCTAGTGTGACTAGGATCCAGATTTTTCTGGGTTTAGCTGGATATTACCGTCGCTTTATTCGTGGCTTTTCTGAGGTTGCTTTGCCTATGACAAAGTTGATTCGGAAGAATATCAAATTTGTGTGGTCTGACAAATGCGAGAGGAGTTTTCAGCTGTTGAAAGAAAAATTTGTTGACTGCTCCTGTCCTGATAGTTCCTGAAGGTACCAATGATTTGGTAATTTATAGTGATGCATCGTTGCGTGGTTTGGGGTGTGTTCTGATGTAGAGAGGGAAGGTTATTGCTTATGCTTCACGTCAGCTGAAGCCTAATGAGCTGAATTATCCTACACATGACCTAGAGTTGGCAGCAGTGGTATTTGCTCTAAAGCAATGGCGGCATTATCTTTATGGTGTGACATGTGAGATTAACACGGATCACCAGAGTCTCAAATATTTGTTCACCCAAAAAGAACTGAATTTGAGACAGAGGAGATGGTTGGAGTTGATAAAAGATTATGACTGTTCGATTCATTATCACCCAGGGAAGGCCAATGTTGTGGCCGATGCTTTGAGTAGAAAATCAGCTGGGAGTTTATCTTGTGGGAGATGTGCCAGATTTGAAAATTTTTGTGAAGTGAAGAAGCTGAATGCAGAGTTAGAATTGGGCAGTGGAGATGTGTTGTTAGCTCGGTTTTCTGTGCAACGACCTTTATTGATCGTATTCTTGTGGAACAGGATTCTGATGAGTTCTTGAGAAAGAAGAAGAAGCAAATAGTTGATGGCGTAGAGAGTGAGTTCCGGATTGGCAGTGATGGTATTCTTATGTTCGGACAGCGGATGTGTGTTCCTGATAGTCCTAATTTAAAAAATAGCATTCTGGAGGAAGCTCACTGTTCTACTTATGCCATGCATCTGGGTGGCAATAAGTTGTACCGAAATTTGCGTGAGAATTTTTGGTGGAAGGGCATGAAGAGGGACATCGCAGAGTTTGTGTCCAAGTGCTTGACTTGCCAGAAGGTAAAGGTGGAACATCAGAGGCCTGCAGGTTTGCTTCAAAACCTACCGATACCTGTATGGAAGTGGGAGCACGTGACTATGGATTTCGTTATGGGATTGTCGCGTTGTAGCCGGGGCTTTGATTCAATTTGGGTGATTGTGGATAGGTTGACCAAATCGGCTCACTTTTTGCCGGTGCGTGTCACCTACACCACCGAGAGGTATGCGAAGCTTTATATTGAGGAGATTGTTCGATTGCATGGAGTTCCAGTGTCGATTGTTAGTGACAGGGATCCGAAGTTCACTTTGAGATTTTGGCAGAGTTTGCAGTAGGCGTTGGGAACTTCATTGAAGTTCAGTACGGCTTTCCATCCGCAAACTGATGGTCAGTCAGAAAGAACGATCCAGATTTTAGAAGATATGTTGCGTGGATGTGTTCTTGACTTTAGTGGCATTTGGGATGACTATCTACCCCTAGCAGAGTTTGCTTATAATAATAGTTATCAGTCCAGTATCGGCATGACACCCTATGAGGCACTGTATGGAAGGCGTTGTCGTACGCCTATTTGTTGGAGTGAGGTTGGAGAACGTCAGTTGTTGGGGCCCGAGTTCATTCAGCAGTCGGCCGATGGGGTGAAGTTGATTAGAGAAAGATTGAGGATAGCTCAGAGTCGACATAAGAGCTATGCTGACCAGCATCGCAGAGACTTGGAATTTGCTGTAGGTGACCGAGTGTTCCTTCGAGGTTCACCTTAGAGGGGAGTTATCCGTTTCAGAGTCAAGGGGAAGTTAGCACCCAGGTATGTGGGGCCTTATGAGATCATTGAGAGAGTTGGTGTGGTGGCTTATCGTTTATCTTTGCCATTTGAATTGTCTCGCTTGCATGATGTCTTTCATGTATCTGCGCTTCGCAAATGCATTGGTGATCCTATTCATGTTTTGCAATACGGGGGGATAGGGATCCAGGAGGACTTGTCATATGTGGAGGAGGCGTTGAGAATTATTGATCGGAAGGAGCAAGTTTTGTGCTCCAAAATTGTTCGTTGGGTAAAAGTTTTGTGGAGGCATCATGGCTTGGAAGAAGCCACATGGGAAGGCGAGGATGCCATGAAGGCTAAATATCCCCAATTATTCGATTCTGGTATGTCTTTTATTTTCGAGGGCGAAAATTCTTAAGGAGGGGAGAGTTGTCACACCCGAACCAATTTAAATAAATTAAATTGGGTTATTATAAAATTTTAGAAGAAAAGAGGAAGGAAAAATAATATGTGTGGAGGGGTTAATATTATTTTAAAGAATTATAATGATTATTAATGAAAAACAATTATAAAATATGGGAATGCATATATAATTGTTTGAGGAGTGGCACACAAGGGTTATTAGACCTTATAAGAGAGGGCAAGAAGGTAATTAGGTAAAAAATCTGTTATTAGGTAATATAAGCATAGGATTATGCTCATTAGGGTTAGAGGCATTATTGTGGTGGCTAGAGAGTGCTTAGGAGGAGTGCACTTGAAGATTAGTGAATCCAAGGCTGGATTTGAAGTTCTTTCAAGGAAATTCCTTCTTCAAACTTGTTCATAACATCTTAGAGGTAAACTCTATGTAATTAGATTTTTAATTTCGTGGATAATTAGTCCTAGATTAGTGGTTTTCACTAATCACGATTAGGGACTGTTTTTTAGATCTACTTGGAAAATCGTGGTTTTTGATGAATTAAAGTTGGGTTTTGAAGCCCAATTTTTAGTATGAATTGAGGCTAGATGTCTACTACAGTGTAGAGTATTTGATTTGAGGCTTTTTAGATTGAGTTTAAAGAAGTTTTGATTAAGAAAATCGAGAAGGATTAAGCAGTTTTTTCGATCTGCTGAGTTCTGCTCTAACCGTTATGCGCACCGGTACACCGGCCGGTGTGCCGGGCGGCATACCGGATTTCATACCGGCCTTAAGGAAATCGCCTAGTAAACCTTAGGTGGCATAAAATAAAAATTTGTATTAACCGGCATGCCGGCCAGCATGTCGGGCGGTATACCGGTTATCATACCGGTTATCATACCGGTTTTGGTCAAATTTGGGCAGTAGGTTGGTCTTTTATAAAAGCGAAATTTTACACTAACCGGCATGCCGGGCGGTACACCGGTTGTGTACCGGTCCCATACTAGTCAGAAGGAATTTTCGGAGAAAATGAGTGGGTGTTGTGGTTTGATCTTAAATTATTTATAAACACATTTAAGAGGGATTTCCAGACCTTGAGGAGTTCAAAACAGTAATAAGAATCCTTTATTTATAAATAAGGTTTTGAAGGATTATTTACACATGGTTATATTATATAACAGGAGATCAGTCGGGATCTTCCAAAGCACCTCAGTAAATTCATATTCGGCGAGTTCACGCAGCAGGCGAGTGTGTAGATACCTTTTAATATATGTGCTTTGCTCATGTGTGAGTTAGTGCATAAATGTGGGGTGTAATTATATGTTACTTATGTGTAATCGCGTGAAGTTACTTGCTTTCCTTACTCACATGCAAGCATGGTTTAAAATGAGATATGTTAATGTCATGCATGGAATATGAATCAAATATTGTTAGTTATGCTACGGGCATGATTGAGATGATGTGGTGTATGCATAGGCATGATGAGCATGTGGTAAATGCTTGTTGAGATTTATGTACCCTTTGTTGATATCACCTACTCAAAAAGAACATAATATAATGGTTGGCAAATACATGAAGAGGAAGAGATGATATTACCATAGGCATACTCAATTGAGTTGTTAGGCCGAGTAGGGGTAATGAAATGTGAAGAGATAATCCCCGTGGCATGCTCTATATGCTGTTAGGCCGAGTAGGGATTTGGGGCTTGATTAGTTCGCCCTTGTTTGATATATGAGAAGAGATGATCCTGTGGCATTCTTTTATGCTGTTAGGCCGAGTAGGGATTTGGTGCTATGGGCACGTTACACAAGAATTAAACCAAAGAAAGGTGCTATGGGCACGATTATAAACAATATATGGACAATGGCATGATTTCATGATAGTTGGGGAGAGACAACACCACTTGGACAGTTGCCTGTTTACGTGATAGAAAGAGGAGAGGCACAACCCCTTAGTTACTTGTTCTTTACTTATACTTACTTGTACACTGTGAGTTTACTTTATATATCAAAGTGCATATATTGACTGTTGTAGCTGACACTCTTGGATATCTTTTGCTGTTTTGTTTTGCAATCTATATCTAGGTCAGGAAAAGTAGCAGGTTCACAGGCCAGCCATTGCCGAGTTGCCACTTTCAGGGGCAGTTTAGTTGAGGTTGTTCCTTGTTGGAGACAATTCTTTTTCAGCCTATTAGCAGTTGTG